>JAITYZ010001479.1:0-13783 GCA_027744595.1 Paronellides praefectus | reverse complement strand
AAGTTGAACATCTAAAGAACCCAGTTTTATTCCTTTCCTTTTTATGCTCCTTTTAAACAAGATTGTTAACCGGGAGGGCTAGTAGTAGTACAGAGTTTGTAGTTGATAGCGCCAATAAAACTTTTTCCTTTTGCTTCTAGCCTTAACCTCATTTGACAAAGATGGGAAGAGATAACAAGTTTTTTATGTATGGATTGTTTAGTAGTAGCTCAACCTTTTTGGGGAATATATTTGATGAGTTTTTATGTAACTACTTTGGACCACCAATTCTTCCAGCATGCACTACTACTCTTGTTATTATTATTTTTTTGTTAGTAGTATGTTTGCAGTTTGTAAAATCGCAATGTTGACCAGCAGATTTGTTTGATGCGTAAAAAAACAACATTTCAGATTTTCACAATTGCAAAATGTTTGAAAATAAAATAGGACTTGCATGACTCCTTCCTTCATAAAAAAGCTAAACTTTTTTGTGCAAACTTATTTGTCGATGGTAAATGTACATGCTCAACATTATCAATTTATTACAAAGAATTTATAGTTCATACGTTACACAAATAAACGCAAAAAATTCATCCAACTATTTTATATACCTATCGTCAGTGTGGTAGTGCATAACATGGCATGTGTGGTACGGCGGTATATATATGGTATATTATATTATGCAGTTATTTTTCTCTCGTAAAAGTGTATACTTTGTAAACCACATATAACAATTTGGTGAATGGCCTGCGCTTCCTAAAATTGGTTCAAAAGGGAGGTGGAGATAAGGAAGACAGTGATTTAAAGCGTTTTCGCTACCACTGCTGCTGCTGCTATTCTTCTCTGAATTTTTTCCCCTCTCTTTCTCTACATGTTCCATCCCTGTAAGTTATTTTCTCCAAACGTAAACGTCACTGTTGATTTGAGATTCTCTTTCCTTTTTTATTTCCATGTGCTCGTTTTTTTCTTCGTCTTTGTGGTTTTTTTTTGTGTTTTTAACAAACGCGCACGCATTCATGGTGGTAGCAGTAGTGGCATGTCATGATACAAGATGTTAAATGCACAATACTTGCTGTAAAAGTCAAAATGCAGAGTTTACTAGGCACAAGTCAGAGAAGAGATAAAAAAGGTTGTTCCACTTGCACCACCACCAGTCCCTTTTTCATAATATGTTTTGTCATCATCAACATCATCATCAAGCTCTTCTCATGTCTTTTTGTAGAGAGGAACTTGTGAGAGGATGTAAATAGTTGACATTATTTATTTTTAGTCACGCTGTACCTACCCATTAACCATACATGTAATCATACTATATAGTAGCGTAGTGCATACACGTTGATTATTTATAACAAAGGTTATTGGTCGAAGGAAGCAAAAAAATAAGAAATAACATTTAAAATAATTATCTGACTGACTCGTCGTGAAATCGGAGGAAAACCTGGAACACAAAAAAGTATAATATCAGATGAGACAGAAACACAGGTACTGACTACTGACGACATGTATACAACACAATAATATGTACATACAACATTCAACCAAAACATAAAAAGCAAAAAAAGTATTAGCTGCAAACTTGCATTTTTATTATAACTGCTACTGCTACTCTACTATTATGTGAAGGAGAGAGCGACAAGAAAGGTAGGAAGGAATCCTTCCCAGGTCAAAGACTGGAAAATGAACTAGCTTGTCATTTGATAAGAAAGTCTCATTTGGGTAGTTTAGCAGATAAGAAAAAAAGTAGACTAGTGCAGGTTGTTTAAATCATTATCTTACCAGCAGTTTTTCTCAACTCTGTTTGCACAAAAACCTAACGAAAAAACACATTTGTTTTTTAAGCTTTACGAGTAAACTCTCAGAGAACTTTTTTCGTGTGTTTACTAAATAAACTATATATTTTGTCCAGTAGTTTCTACACATTTTCTGTTTAGCTAAGCTGAAAAGTTTATACCTGCATAATATTATTGGACGCATATTTTTTGCATTTTTGTTGATGCAAACGAAAAAAAACGACAGTTTTTCTTTGTCAGGGAAAATGTGCGCAGTCTTTTATATTGTTATATTATATTATTCTGTTATGTCACGCTGCTTTTAATGCAATCAATTTTCTGGCAGGCAAAAGGGTAAAGAGCTCATATTAAAGCAATTTTTTCTGATTGTGTGTCTAGGCATTGTATAAATGTGCTTTGCACTCCTTATTAGTATTCATATTATACCTACTACACATATAGGTATACATTTTGTTTGTGTTTCTGAAACAATTCCTGCATAAAAGGAAACCCACTCTCAAAAGTGATTCTTCGTCAATTAGATTGGATTGTGACTATGAATTTAAAGTACTCATTATTCGAACAATAATGAGCTAGTAGAATGTAGCAAAATGGAATGGAATTGAAAAAGGTAAAAAAATATATATCTTCTGTGCGTGATGTTTATATACAGTGGAGTTTCGTGACAGCAAGGGCAATGAACAGGCCCTACATTTTACTGCACTGCACACACTGCATAAGTTTTCCTTCTTATCTGTCAGGGTGTCTTGGAAGATTTCTATTATGATATCACTCTCCAGTGTAGTCGCAGTCACATGGATGCAGGCAGGAAACGAAGGAGAAAGATGCACTGCGAGTCACTCAGGGAGCATATTATTTGGCAATTAGACAAAGAATTTAGTTTTGTTTACAAAATGGTTTAAAACACTTGTGTAGTTTGTGGGCATATAGTACTAAAAGATGATGTACTCTCAGACAGGAAAACCCGAAATAATAGCAGTGGCGAGCTTGTACGGAGAAAAAGGAGACGCGTTACATTGGATGGGCCTCATGTGTGCATCCTATATAATTGCTCTGTGAATAGAAAAAGACCATTAGACCAAAAGCTTAGTAAACTAGCTATTAAGAATTTTCGCATTTTGAGGGTGGCGCGCACAATTATTGCTTCACAGCAATTTTTCGAGCATAAGTATCGCCAACGGTACGATAATACATGCCTACATTATTCTTCAATTCTCTATCAAGTTAACCAACAAAACCAGCAAACCATCGTGCTATCATCATCAGCAGTGCACTACTTCCTAAATTCTACAAGTTTGTTCATTGCTCACGCTTATTAATCTGGTGTTGCACACACGCACCTGTTCACCACGAATAATACGGTGGCAGCACAACCACCACCGACGTCGCCATTAAGTTAATAGTAAAAGACGCTGTGTGGGCTTTTATTGTTTTATCTCCATCTTTTACATTACACTACTTACTATTGTCTCTAGAAGTTTTGGGTAAAGGTTAGTTTCAACAATAAGAATAGTAAATTATTGCTTTTCCGCTTCTTGAAAATTGCATTTTTTTGCTACTTCTCGCGGTTTCTATATTATTTTAGCCACTCGGAGGAATAATAGTGTGTGGCAAACAAAAACAATTATTAGAAAAACCGTGAAAACGTAAAAAAAATACAACCATGAACTTATATTGTCAGGTATGTATTTAGAGAAGATCACGATTTGGTCACGAGCAAATTATTATTTTTATTTGTTATTGGTGAAAATTAAATTATTTTTTTCCCCACTGAGAAATACTATACATATATTTGAAAACATCAAATCAAATCATGACGGAGCCTTAAAAAAGTAACAACCAATTACAATCTGTAGCATCCTATTGTTTCAGAGTGATTTTGTCACGTTCACCAAAAGTTCCCTGCTTCTTTGATCTTTTAAACCCATAAAAATAATAAAAAGTACAAGGGGAAGGCTTTTGCATAACAAAAGTAAAAGAAAGGAGGTCGAAATGTGCGAGTTATTTTAGTTCAGAATCTGAAATTCAGAATCAGATTTAGCTACATTTCCACTGAAGATTTTCCAAGCTCAAACGGGTTTTCCACTAAATACTATCTGGTAATATGTATTAGAGGATATTTTAGCATCTACAACGACAGAGCACAATGTTTGCAAATCAACTGAAGAAGATATATGCATAATATATTTTCAAAAAATAACAAAGCAAAACAAAATCTATCCATCATTCATGATCAAATCAACAGACAATTATTGAAACAGCGTGACATATTTTTTTTCTCTGAACAACAACAGGATTTGAGAGTTGTGTGCCTGGCTTCTTATTATATAAACAACTTTTTTATTTTGGTAACAATATAATATGTGATTGGGATTTATGTGGTGATAAGTTTATATTCATCATCATCATCATCAGACATATGTACGTTGCTGCTGTGCAGTAGAACAATAAAAATAGAGAGACACGAGAGGGGCACGGCTTCAAGAAGATCATGTGCTGTTGTCGTTGTTTTGAGGATGATGCTGGTAATAATGCCACTATCAAGAAGAATCAAAGAAAGATCAAAATGTCAGGAAGGTTGTTTTTACTCTTGTACGTATGTACTTTTATTCATCATTTTTCTTTCGCTTTGATTTTAAGTGGTTGTATATTTTTATGTTATGCTCTGTTTAATGTATATTTTTTTCTTGATGTATTTCTCTCGGTGGTATATATAAATCAACTGTGGAGTTGAATTGTTATAGCAAAACTGAAGCTACTTACATGACCTCAAAGAATCTAATAAACAAAGCGAAATGGTCTTTTTTCTGTTCAGTATCCCTACAAAGAACATGATATACCACATAGATTATAAAGCATACGTAAAGTGTAAAGTACATATTAGTACATATATATGTTATAAAAAAGTATACTTCATAAGAAGAATAGTCATCGCGTTATATTTCTACTATTACTGCAGTTCAATTTTGCTTGTATGTCACTGTCCTTTTTTATCGGAATTGTTGTTGTTCCTTGGATGTCCTTTTATTTTTTTTGACTTATTGCGGTGGAGAGAGGCAAAAGGGGAAGAAATTGATTAAGACTCAAAGTGAAGAGCTCAAAGAAAGGAGATGATTGAGAAAAGGAGAAAAAATCTGTTTACTTTTCTGTCTACTTTTTCCTATGAAAAAGTATGAAAGACTATATATATACCTACCTTATATGCTCGCCAGACGAAAGAGAAAAAAAATGTCGATGCAGTTGAAAGACAATTTTCTTTAAGGGTGCGTCAACACCAGCATTATTACATGCCAACGACATGGAGCCCACTGTGACTTTGGCTTCACCTTCATCTATACCATACGTGTGGATGTTGTCTCTGTCTCCCTATGTCGTCCTCGTGTCAAGTCATAGATCAATTACACTCTCCATCCTTATATAATACTACGTAAGTCAAAGTCAGAAAAAAAGTCAAACAAAAATCCAAGGACCTCACTACTGTGTTGTCCTCTGTCTGGAATCATTTTTTGACAACGGCGATGGTGGTGAGACATGTGGCGTTTTTTCTGTACACCCGTGTGGTGAGCTGGGTGAACTTGACCAAATCACTTGGGACGGTTGTCAACACCAAATCATGTCTTCTCATCAAGCATCATGACTGGTGGAAATCTGTGGGCCTTTCTTTGTGCTTTTTTTCCAGGATAACTAGCATTTCCAGAGGTGGAACAGATTTCCTAATTCTTTGATTCCACACAGTGTGTGGGGTGGCGTGTAGAATTAATGTAATTTAGATTAGGATTGATATCCAGACTTCCAAAGTCAGTGTGTAGATACCTTGTTTGAAAATCATCCTGACTGGAAAAGAAATTGAATGCTGTGTAGTTGGAAATGACATACATTTATTCCGGCATGGCATGCTTTAGAAATTACAGAAGCGCATCTTCAAAAATAATAATAATGTAGATGGAAAATCCTTTAAAAAATTGGGTAAAGAATAAATGGGATATTATAGAAGATGCCACATTCTTAAAGCTACACAAGAAAGGAAAGCACGTATCTTTTTACTCATGCAATGTGCGTAAGTAGTATACCAATAGCACAGTAGCATTTTATTTATTGCATTTGTACAATAAAAGGTTTATGGGATCGGACTCTGGGATATGAAAATCCATAGGATTTCTGGGATTGGCCCGATATCTGATTGAAACCAGTGGTTGGTCTGTGTCGAAGGGTGATTAGTAAATGACAAGAAATAAAAATTGCATCTGTCTGTGACTCTTTTTTCTCTTTCTCCTTCTTTTCAATTTACTTACGTACACTTCAAGTTGAACCACCCCTCCATTAAATCATCATGATTGTCTTTGGTAGTAGTATAGAGCAGTATTATAGGCATACATTGTGCTTTAGTAGCAGAACGGACACAAGAACTAAAAAAATAGCTTGTTGTTATACCTATGTGTGTACTTATGTAATTCCCTTTGTATATAAACTTGTATAATCATTGCCTCTCTTTTTCTTGACATCTATCTTGCAGTTGCTCAAGAGAAATCAGCAACGGGCAGCCGGTTCCGTGATTATTCTCGTGAGTCAAGGAACAGTATCAAGTACGGACCTGGAAGCATCGATGGAGCTTTTAAAGGAAGAGGAAGTTACTCTTGCGGCCATTGAGTATCCATCACTCGGTAAGACTTTTTAACCTTCCCTTTTGTGAACAAATATATTATTATGTGTACTTGCTATACAGTGTAGTAAGTACTTTCAATGCTGCTATAGAAGAAAAAAAATCAATTAGCTATTATAACTTATAACTTGACGCCCAATCCTCAAGCGTATATATATATGCGACCCTGTGAGCATGGTAGGGCGACCAAGTTTTCCGGGGCGGACAAACAATCGATACTGTGGTCAAAATCTTCAATATTGTAGCATAAAGCTACTATATTTTTATGCTCTTTTTTAACTGCACTAACGAGTTTGTAGAGTTGAAGGATCCCTTTTCTTTTGGAAAATTATTATTACAATATCACATTAATTTAGCAAAGCGCTTGATACACTTTGAAAACATTTACAAACATGCGTACAAAGGCTGCTTCTGCTGCTGATTTCTGGATAGTGTTACCATTATGTATAGAATTTGGTGAATAGTCTGCATTGTAAATTAAATAGCAGGAAGAGCTGCAGAAATAGGTAAAAAGGTACTTATTCCATTTCCTATTCAGTCCATCCAATTTAGTCTCTAAATACATACTTCAAGTTAATTTGCTGCCGCCGCCTCCCAAAACCTTTTATTCTATTGAATGCAGCAAAACCATTTAGTAGGTTACATCAAACCGTAAATTTGTGTATTCACACGAGGAACGTCACTCGTCGATTATTATTAAGCATTTTGTAAAACTCATCACAGCATATTGACTCATTCCGATTTTGTTTTGATGATGATGATCATCATCATGATGACAGTTGTGGAATGAAATGATCCATTTGTTGATAAATGCACGTAAATAACTTATGTCGCTTTATATTACTTTTGTCGATTCCAAGAATAAAGGCTTATTGGCTTTGTAATCAGAATGCCTTTGTACACAGAAAAGACAATGGGTTTATTGGCTCAAATGACAAAAGTGTATACTGAATTGCGAGCTAACGTGCATAACTACTGCGTTTGATGATATTGAAGTTATGTATGTTTCGTGAAATGATTTGAAAAGTCAGTCAAGCATCCTTGAAGCATGATAATTATGTATGTTTTTGCTAAATAAATTGCCATTCATGCATATAAAAAGAGGTTGAGTTCAATGGGAAAGAAAGAAAAGAGAATGTTTTTTGAGAGGATTTAAACTACTTATTTCTATTTATTTATGTAAAACGAGGAATCGTAGAAAATGAATGAAATTTGCGAAAAGGTTTTTTGTTTTACGTTCGTATTTTCAAATGTACATCATCAGTGTGCATTGATCGGACATTGTGTATGCCCATTTGGATAGCTGATGGAATTTTTTTGGTGACCATGTTGGATGTGGTACGTTATTGTTTACTGTGCTGACATACATTTCATACAAATTATGAATGTAGATACATTTTCATTTTGCGTGACGGAAACAGCTTTTTACTACCTGATTTTCACAACATGTTTAATAACAGCGCAGCCAGAGAAGAAGAAGAGGAGGGAGCGTCGTCGTGTATAGAAATTATGTGGATGTGATGATGTGAGATTCAGTAGGAAATGAAGAATTCAATGACATCATCAACTCCACCACACACTATCTAATGAGAGAAATATGATGAATCTTTTGCCGACAATCCATTCATCTATGTACCTATATATTCGATAGTATTGTGTGTTGTACAAGCCGCCTTGTGTGGAGATTTCCAAAAATGAATGCAACACATTGGAGTAGTATAGTATGTTATATGTGATTGATATGACGATAATTTTCTTATTCCATTCCCAGCCTCTCTCTCTGCCACTACTGCTCAAATAAAACCATTAGAGATTCTGCTATTTTCCCGATTTTCACCAAGTTAATTACTTTTCCAACTTCCAGAAAACCTCATTTAGGTCGACCCTTTAATTTATGAAATTAACGCCCGGCATAAATTCGCGAGAAAGCAGGCTAACAGCGCACATACTACTCCACTTCCACTACTGTATTTATAAAAAATGGTAATAATTGGTATTACAGACCCACACGGTCAAAATGCACCTTGCCACACTGCAGCTTTTATAAATCCCAAGAATAAATCTGTCATAAAATAATGCTCCGAAAAGTTGCAAAAATTGGCCATATAAACTTATCCTCATTTTGATACACAATAAATCAACAGCACGCAGAATGAAGGAGCTAGCTACTTACATATTCCTTCCTTTTTTGTAATAATAATAATATAATCTACTTGACATATATATTTTTTGCTTCCGAGAATAATTGGAACAAACAAACGTATAAAATGCATTTCCCCGGATATGTCGTCAACCAAAACAACAACCCAAGTGAAAATGAAAGATTTTATGTTGTACATCAAACAAAAGTACAAGTTTTAAAAAGAAAACAAAAGAGAAAGTAGTTGGAGTATATTATGATAGTAGCAAAAATTCAGCAATTTTTCCTAATCCACCTCAAAGTAAAGTACACAACTTGAACATGAAAATTTAGGTTTTGTGGATATACATATAAACCACACCAGTGAGTAACTAGAAATCTCTCTTCCTTCTTATAAGATTATAACTACAACGCAGAAATGAAGTTGTCGGAAATATTCTCTCTTTTTTTGTTTTCTTTTGGTGGCACCCCTTTTTTCACGGACGACAACAGAAAAAAAACTGAAACTGAGAACTTGTGCTTGAGTGAGTTTTTTTGGGAGCAATGGTATGAGTAAAATTCTTTGGGGAAAAGCAGGGCAATGCCAAATAAATGGATAAAGTTTCCCCAATATTTCACCACTGTTTGGTCATAAAGTAATGGTGGGACAGCACTTGGTAAAACTAACTACACCAATTACGAGTATGGTTGGTTGGTGGATAGGAAAATGGCTTATTCTTTTCGTGGACATAATAACGGTGAAAGTGAACTAAATCTGGTGCGCAGAAGAGGAAGAAAAAAAAGGAAAAAGGAGAGAGAAAGATCAACGAGTATTTATAATTCACTGTTCACTGCTTTTCTCTGCCTCTTAGGAACACATTTAAAAGTGGTCTGTCGACCAACTTATTATTACCATTACATGTAGGATTCAGAAAAAGTAGGTTCGTTTCATGGGAAATGGTAGAAAGTACGTGATGTTCCTCTTGAACTAATAATCTTAACCAGGCAGACGGAATGTAATGTGGACCTAGTTATCTGAAATGAGATTGTGGGCTATTCAAAGGTCTTCAGAAAAAGATATTACATTAGTCGTACATCACTAACCCATATATTTGTTTGCTCATTGTCATTACATTATATTTACTGTATTCAATGCACACTGTGGATATATAAACCTATATACATACATATATGCTGAAAGAGCTTAATAGTGTATAAATGTTAGAAAATAAATTATGCTTAATTTTTGTCCCTGAAAAAAATGCAAACGGGTTTGCTAAAAATCCATTTAAATGAGCAACATTGCTACCAACATGGCCATTTAAAAAACGAAATTTTATAGCAAAATAGTGTACATTATTTTTAGTATGCAAATATTTGCATGAAATCCTTGTTCGACAGACATTTCTTATTTCATTTCATAGCGTTACAATCATTTGCATTTATTGCATCGGGGCCACTTACCTAAGCAAATAATTCTATTAGCGCATACATTTTTTAATAAATAAGTGGCACTGAAATTTAACAACTTTTTTTACAATGATTTTGCAGGAGATGGGAAAATCGCATTGCTGTCAGAAGGGACTAATGGGCCACATTTTGCGATACGGGAGACAGGAGTTGGACCAACCACACATATGTCAACCTTTGTTCAGCTGATCAACGCACTCATGACTATACAAAAATATTTCACTGAAGATGTATCACCAACTTGGCCCATTATGGTAAGCCGATTCTCTTTTTTTTCTTTTGAAGACGCTATTCTTTTGAAGACGCTATTATTTTATGTCACCCATATATCTATGTAGACAGTCATGATTTTGTTTTATTTTGAACACAGCCAAAACGAAATAGTTTATCCATATAAAATATTACATTGTCTCTTTATCCCATTTTGAAATTTTAAAAAACTATCCTACCGTAACATTGTGAATAAACTAAAAGCTAATTTTGAACTTCAAAGTGTGCTCGCAACCTAAGTTTTCAATCGTTGCGACATTGCAAAAAAGTTATGTGTGTACACAAAATACAAATAGGAAAACTAAATAAATGCGTATGCGTACACACAAACTTGTGTTGCCACATGTGCGTACACCATGTATATATATTATATATTGCTCAATTTTAGACTAAATGTGAGTATCATGCGAAAAAGAAGAATACATATATTATTACGTACATAATATTCATACATAAATAACATAAATAATATAATGTATTACTGCTTTAGAAAAACAACACGCTAAATCTGCTACGCTAGCAATAAATCTTCACTTTTGTTATTATTATTATTATTTGTGGTACTATTAAGCTATACACAATTTCCTTTTTATATGTGATATAGGCATAGTAATGTCTTTACCCCCTTGCCTTGCTTTCTTTCACCACTCGTCATATTTCTTTTTCTTATGGCCGACGACTAATAGCCATATAGCCTTACATACTATATAAATTGGTTGGAAAATCTCAAAGTTAAAAGGGCTCTATTTCACTCTCCCATTTCACTAATGGTAGTGCTCCTATAAACTAACGCAAAAATATCTCAAATACAATCTCATTGTTCATTTCATACCATAACATTACAAGTCCCAAATAAGATGTGTGTGGAGATATTTAGTTGTTTCTCAACCTTGTACAAAGCACAATATAAAATATATCTCGTAAAATTATTGTATGCTTGGCTAAACTATCATCATCTTACCTTCCATGCCTTGAGTACACCATAATACTACTACACTTATAAGACTTACTTCACCTTTTTACTTCTTTCAAGTCATTTTTATGTGATATACTTTTTATTATTATTAATATTTAGTTGTGGGTAGCATTATGTAGTTACCGGAGGATCATCATGCTACTCATTTATATAGCAATGAGGGAATACTCCTCGGTTTTTATATGTAATATGTAGTTTTACTAGCGTGTTTATAACAAGAACCTAATTATGATAAAATGTACTTGTCCTCATGTACTAACCCACTGGCAAATATAATAAATATGTGTGCTCCATTTATTGTTTCCGCACGGAAATGCATGCAAGGAGCATGGTAATAAAAATTACCGGTGCAACCAAAAGTAGCAAAATGTTGCAAGCTTAAAAACCCGTGGCAGGAGATTGCAAACCTCATCGAGTTTATAATTGATAACGTAATTAATTTGATATAAAAAATAGCTATAAAATATACATACATAGGTGCTGGATTTACTCCGGGGTTACCTGATTCAACTGAAAATCAAATGAGAACACATCACACGTGTGATATAACGTTTTGGTTTCTTCACAAACCCAATTAAAGTTTTGCATATGACGGACAGACAAGCAAAGAATACAAAATCATCAAGTAGATCACGCTGCTACTTGATCATAATAAAAAATGTGGAGAAGTAAGTCTTGAAAGAAGAGTCGATACACTTAAACATTAATTTATTACTCTATACTTGTCTTCACATTCACAATGATCTACTGTCCATTTTCACGGGCTATTTCCGTTCTTATTTCGCATTTATCGACTTGTATGCATGCATGCAAGCATGCATAGATGGAAAGTGGAGTTTAATAGCCGTATTAAAATTTAAAATGCATGTTTGCATGGATGAATGAAAGTAAAAGAGTGAAAAAACGGGACATTTGTACATCATTCAGTTAGACTGTTTAAAAAAATCTCCAATCTTGTATTGCATTGCATTATTGCATATTATGAACAGTGTACTCAAGCGTGAAATGTTTTGCCGTGTCCAAATGATAAAAGGCCTGCAACAATCGCAACAATAGATTATCATCTTGACAGAAATAAGCCTTTGGTCGAGAATACATGTTGGTAGTAATATAAAAATGTGTTTAAGAAATAAGTTTTTCAGGTCATTTAAAAGATTTGCATTTGCGCACAATTCCTAGCAAGTTTAATAATAGAATATTATACAAAAATTCACGGCTTATTACCATATTTAGTGATTTATGAAGTCATTTTTATAAGTATTTCACCATTTCTTTTATACGACGATTTTTTATGCAGAATTAATTCCACTTTGTAGAGTTTTCCATGTGCAAGTGCAATAATGTTTTAAATGAACATTTTTGACAAGACGTATAGTGTCGCACATTACCTTGTATGCTGTGTTAACAGAAAAAATGACATAAAAATGCATTACGTAAACTCAAGGTTCACAGTTGATAAATAATAATAAAAGATTATTTCCGTCCCTCTAACTTTTGCTTATTGTTTTCTCTGTGAACGTTTTTCACCTGATCATGAAACATTTTTTTTATCGAGCAGCCCTTTTCCTTTTCCCTGTTTTGGCCAGTTGACCATGAATAAAAAGATTGCAGATTGCAATATTCAATTGTCGTGTCAAGTTGCAAACTGTGTGCCCTTTTAGGTATAAGGAGTTGTATTACATGAATTGCTGTTTTGCAAACTTTTTTTTTCTCCCGTGCCTTATCTCTCTGATATGTTGCCGTGCCGGCGAAAGAGTATTTCACGCCCAACTGAGAAAAAAAACTTTTGCACACAGTCCACTTTTTTTTCTTTGGCTGTTTCTTAAACAGTTTTTCTTTTCTCTCTCAAAATAAAAAAAAGTTTTTCTTTTGAAAGACGGTTTGCCTTTGCGTTGCCCAACTAGCTGTTTTTCTTTTTTTTCTCTCTTGCTACTGCTGCTATACTGCTGTCCGAGAGTTTGGTTGCATTACGCTAACAGAGTATTTGTGTTATTGTTACAGTTTGGATTGGACACGACAGGCTGACGGAATGATACATGGCCTTTCCCTATTTTTTGCTTCCGCATTTGTTTTACTTTAGTTGTAGTTGTTTGTGTGAAACAAAATGATGCTTTTGCAACTGCCACTTATACGTATTATCGTATTAGCCTGCCTTTTATAAAATGTGTTCGACTGGAGGGCAGGGAGCACTACAAAAAAATTCTTTATTTTAAAACATTACATTTTCTCAAAACAAGCGTAAAGGATGATGCTTTAACAAGAAACACACACATACGTACGTCCATTTAATATATTAAAGTGATGCAACAACAACAATAAAACGGTCAACAACAGTAAAAATCGTATTATTTACCCTTCCGCCTTGCTCTCTAAAAAAACAAAGAGTAGTGGTGGTTGTAGTGCGCTTATTTTTAGTTTTGGTTTACAGAAGATCAAAATGAATTATGGGCGTTTTAAAGGTGGCCAGAAATATTTTAGCTAATCATTTTAAACAATTGCGTTGTTGTTTGAAGAAAAAA
>JAITYZ010001478.1:0-13519 GCA_027744595.1 Paronellides praefectus | reverse complement strand
CAAGCCTAATTCGTATAGATTGATAGGGGTGCAATGTGTTCAAACAAAGTAAACAAGATTTAATATTACAAAGGGAATTACGGAGAAAGCTTGTGTGTGGTGGTGCACTTGTAGCTTGTAACTTTTAGCTCACAAGAAAACCTTGTATCTGATATTATTGCCTAAGTTTGTGTATAGTCTCTGCTTGCAAAATGCCCACAAGAAAAAACAGGGTAAACCGGTGCAGCAGGATGGTTTAAGTATGTAATTTTGTGCTTGGTGAATATATAAAATACGCTGATATAGCTATATCCAATGGATATTATCCATCGTTTTTTAGTAAGCATATACACAATGTGTATTACATATATTTACACACCTACACATCCGAAAAAGCACACACACAAACTTGAAGATTGAGACGAAAGCCAACAACAACAATGTGAAACTGATACCATTTTCTGTGATACCCATTTCTGTCTCTTTCGTTAAGGTGGCAGAGCAACAGTAATGTCAAGGGCATTAATGAAACACTTTTCGAAGGGGATTTGACAAAAGGCTAGGAATGATTTACGCCTCTAGTTATGTATGTGTAGTTTAAAGCAAAAATGGATTCCAGACTTTGTTTATAGTAGTAAAAGCAGAGCGTTTCTCATTGGAATTCTCAGAATGTAGCTGGCGCGCACCAACTTGGAAATTATTGACTTGTTCTTGTTGATTTGGACAGATTGGGATCAACGAACTAGAAGTGTCTTATCATCACTCAACAAAATCATGAAAATAATTTACTTTTACATTAAGACATATACCGTAAATACTCTTTTAATTCCCCTCCCTCCAATAAAGCCCCATATCCAAATAAACCCCCACCTAAAACTCGCAAGTTCTGCAATTCCCCACTATTCTAATAAAGCCCCATATCCAAATAAACCCCACCTAAAAATCCAAAACTCAGTAATTCCCAGGGGGAATAAAAGAGTATTTACGGTACTCACATGACATAAAAAAATCAAGGTTTCTTATTTGTTCAGTACCACTAATCTTATGCAGCAGTGTTTACTCCTACTCTCCAGTTCACTAGATTAAAAAAATAAGTCCTGATCCTGATTCTGAGAAAATGTCAAGACTCGTAAAATGGGCAAAAAGGAACTACCACTACCACACTAAATAAACTGCTGCTCAACATGGCTTTTTACTCGCTTTCAACTTGTCCTACTTGCTCATTGTACGCCTTCTGCACAGACAAACACAAAGACTTTCTGTAGTTTTGGGGGACAGTCTGAGCTGTTGCTATGTGGTGGAATGTGACTGTGTGAGTGTAAGTAACATTTTGTGGAAGGAATTTCACTTCTCTAGCCTTGAAAGGGCGACCGACACTTTTCACCTTTAAATCTAAACAAACTGCTGCTCAACATGGCTTTTTACTCGCTTTCAACTTGTCCTACTTGCTCATTGTACGCCTTCTGCACAGACAAACACAAAGACTTTCTGTCGTTTTGGGGGACAGTCGCCCAGACACGCATACACACACATACACGTACATAAATTGCTATGAGGTGTTTGCTATTTGGTGGAATGTGACTTTGTGAGTGTAAGTAACATTTTGTGGAAGGAATTTCACTTCTCTAGCCTTGAAAGGGCGACCGACACTTTTCACCTTTAAAAGTTTCACCATCATTGACACTTCCGCCAGTGGTGTTTTCCTTTGGCGCAAAGGAATCTGACGTTGTTGGTGTGGAAAAACCTCAAATAAAAGGAATGCTTCTTGCTAAGTACCACGTGTTGGACCCTTAACTTGACTCAATGCTCTCTACACGGTGGGATGGAAATGAGTGGCATATTTTAGAAGGTGCAAGTGCAAATAAAAATCTTTTTGCTTTGTTTAAATGAATGAAGAAGAGGAAGCATTATTATATTTAAAATTTACAAAGGTATATTACTTTACTGTTAACCAGATATACGAATGCAAAAAATGTTGGAAATGAGTCATTTCAAATGACTAACCCAACTATTTTATGAGAGCATGAATTAAAATACATGCAACAATTCACTTCCAAATGAACCGTCCAAATACGGCAATTTTCCATGCAAAACGAACACTATTCAAGAATTAAAAAAAATAAGTTCATACCGCTGCACTACTCCATCACAGTCCATTACACATGCCTAAGAGAAATTGTTTTAAGCACGAAACGAGGTCGCCATTGTTGAACTAGTAGTCCCGGGTCGAATGCAAAAAATGTTGGAAATGAGTCATTTCAAATGACTAACCCAACTATTTTATGAGAGCATGAATTAAAATACATGCAACAATTCACTTCCAAATGAACCGTCCAAATACGGCATTTTTCCATGCAAAACGAACACTATTCAAGAATTAAAAATAATACACAAAATCCATTGAAAAAAAAATTAGGTACATTTTTTTCGTTTGAGTCAAGTTTTTCTCGGCTGAAATAATAGGTACTTTCCTGTTAGCCGTACCACCTGGGGATTTTGGTTAGGTTTTAATTTAATAGGTACTTTCCTGTTAGCCGTACCACGTGGGGATTTTGGTTAGGTTTTAATTTAAAACATCATATTAAACCTAACCTCACCTACCACTGTCTAAAATAATCATTAGTTATAGAAAACGAAAATTTGTAACTGCTTACTGCGCATTCGCATACTCAAACACACAAATCATCGTGAAAAATGTGGCGTCCGTAAATGAAATGAAGGATGGTAGCCCTAGTAGCAGTATTCCATTGAGTATTGTATTATTATGGCACTTGATTTTCTCCTTAGTATACAAAAGACAACGAGACAGGACTCTGACATTTCAGACAAGATATTACTGTTCAACGTTGTGTGTGTGTAGTGTATACACACCACTGTAGCACCGCCATTACGACTTAAGACCTGTTTTTCGTGCTCTCTGTGTGCCTCAACGAGAGTGAGTATGGGAATTAGTGGCTGGATGAAACATAAGGTTTCAGTACTCCATGTACCCACATCACTTAATTTTAAATGTGGCGTCCGTAAATGAAATGAAAAATGGTAGCCCTAGTAGCTGTATTCCATTGAGTATTGTATTATTATGGCACTTGATTTTCTCCTTAGTATACAAAAGGCAACGAG
This sequence comes from Paronellides praefectus, assembly GCA_027744595.1. Classification (NCBI taxonomy): domain Eukaryota; kingdom Metazoa; phylum Arthropoda; class Collembola; order Entomobryomorpha; family Paronellidae; genus Paronellides; species Paronellides praefectus. The sequence goes on along the minus strand of JAITYZ010001478.1, from coordinate 10,420 downwards.
ACAGGACTCTGACATTTCAGACAAGATATTACTGTTCAACGTTGTGTGTGTGTAGTGTATACACACACACCACTGTCACTGTAGCACCGCCATTACGACTTAAGACCTGTTTTTCGTGCTCTCTGTGTGCCTCAACGAGAGTGAGTACGGGAATTAGTGGCTGGATGAAACATAAGGTTTCAGTACTCCATGTACCCACATCACTTAATTTCGTTTTAACACTCCAGAGAATCAACTAACAAAGCAGACCAAGACAAAAAACAGAGAGAGGGGATCACATCTGATGTAGCTGACATGATGATACTTAACTGGCAAGTAAACTACTTAACTTGCTTCTTTTCACTCCAGTTCAGCCACTTTCTCTTTATGAATATATCTATGTACCCCATGTTTTTATACTTTGACTTGACCGAAAGACACATTCTGCAAAAGAAAGAGAGGTAGTGTTAATAATTTCTGTTGGACGTGACAAGTGCAATCCCTAATATCTGTCGTCATGTACATACACGGTTTTAATGTGCTTTCTTGTCACTACCACCAACAAAATATTAAAGACCGAAACGACTTAATATGCTTAGGGCTGTACTATGTACCAGTCTGGCTACATACACGACTTGTTTAATATGTCTAATTAGTGATTTGTTTTATCCGGATCATTTTATGCTATCATAAAAAATGGAGAAAGGAACCAGTGGTCTGTATCCATTACTCATATTTTCCTCGGAAAAATCTGTTTCTCTTTAATGTGGTTCAATGAGTTTGCTGGAGCAAACTAGCTTTTCTGTATTCTCCCGTTTTTTTNCTGGAGCAAACTAGCTTTTCTGTATTCTCCCGTTTTTTTGTCCTATTCACGTCGCTGCACCCCCGGGACTACTAGTTCAACAATGGCGACCTCGTTTCGTGCTTAAAACAATTTCTCTTAGGCATGTGTAATGGACTGTGATGGAGTAGTGCAGCGGTATGAACTTATTTTTTTTAAACGTGTATTGTATTTATTTATAAGTTGCTTTGTCAAAACATTTTGTGAAACAAATAGACCAAGTGTTAGTGATTTGACGCCGCTGTTCTATAAGTATACCAAACTATTGTACTATATGTTCATGATTTTTTTACAAGTCACTTTTCGTTCAAGAAGCATATTATTTATCCGTTAATAAATTTACTCGTAATATGCTTTCTTATAATATAGGTACTTATTTTGAGTTTCTTCCATGTAGGGGCTCATTTTCCTATATGGCCAGAGCATACCATGACACGAGTTATTTCACTGCAAAATGCAGAGTAATTTAATTTTAGTGAAAAAATGACAGGATAGAGAATATACAACCACATCGTATACCCTAGACGGCATAAAATATATTAATATAAATTACAAAATACATTTTGAAAAATCGTATGTACGTATAAAAAATAGATGCACCTACGTTATATAATATGATACTATAAAACGTGGCAAGTTGAGAAATATGGGCCAACAGAGAGGTTCCGGAAACTGGCTACATGTCCTGGATTGTCTAAAAGTTAATTCTAAAACAGATACAGAAATAACTTGAAAAGCAGGACAAGAATTGTTGGAGCTTTTATTGTTTTTCTTAACAAGTCCAAAAACCTCATTCACATGTGTGCACTTTTTGGTAGCATGCATAATGCATGACATGTAAAAACTTGAAATAATGTTTTAGTAGCGTGGGTGTACGTATTGTATCTTCCTCTTTCTTAAGTTATCTGTGATTCTTGTATATTATATAATATGCATATGTGTCTGTTGCTGTAATGGTTTCATCATCTTATCACATTGGGACTTGGATAAACCATCTCGATAAAAAGCATTATGAAATTTTATTATGAAATTTTATTTCAAGAAAGTCGATATACGTCAACACACAAATATATGCACGTGCCACTAGTACGCCAAAGCATTAACCCTGAAAATTTTAAATGTTTACACAGGAGAAATGAAACTTTTTCCAAAAAAAGGTGTGGAAATGAACATGTTGTTTGCAATGTAGCCATCGTTATTCTCATGCAAGTTGATTTAAAGTACTCGAGACAATATTTACATATAGATATTTGCATATGTGTATTTGCTTGCATACATTTGTAATAAGTGTACCTATCCACATTTATGCAAATTCTGTAAAACATTTGGTGCAGTATGACGGCATGATTTTGCAATCTGAGATCTTTCAAGACATTGTTAAATTTGGTATAAATAAATATTTGCGAGATATATTGTACAAATAGTGTGCCCCACCATACCCGTCCGCTTTCAAATAAAAGGTTGGCGTAGAATAGGCATAATGAAAAACGGAAGGAAAGTCAGGACGTGGCTAGCTGAATTATTAATGCGCTAAAAGGCAATAATTTTCAAACGCTGTATATAATTCATCATTATTACCATTCCATACAACGTGTACGGTTTGTACCCCACTGACTAAAAAAATGAGAGGTGAGTTATTGTCGTTATCTTAGAAGCTCAATTTTCTTACAATTAACTTGACGAATAAATACGTAACATGGGGTTAGTGGCCTTTTAAAAATATTGAAAACATTTAACACGAAAGGAGATGACATAAAACGAAATTATAACATGGCTTTTAAACGGATAATCTTTTTCCAAATGTGCACAATATTTTTCCAGTTTTACTAGCTTGCTCATATTGGAAGCGTGCAATGTAAGTATCATTTATCACCATTATTCCCATCTTGTTGGATTTTAAAATAAATGAAACATTCACAAAGCGATTATATGTACAGATATTGGGGCCAAATAGACAGATATTGCAAATTTTGGGCTTCCTTTCAAAGAAAAAAAAACTTGGATGGATACGGTAAGCTGCTATATACGGTATAATGATAGTGCTTGCCATTAATGTAAACATTTGTAAAAAGAAAGGGAATTATGGTGGTGGTTAGGAAACCATGTACTTTGCACGACACGTACTTGAGGAAAAAAATGCATCTTCTTTGCCAAATCAACTTGAAATCCTTTACATCAGCAATAAATATCTACTTTCAAGATTCAAGTAGTAATTTTATTTTTCCAGTAGATTTATCCATTCAAGTACAAAAAAACACTTTTGTTTCATTCCCTTATGACGTGTGTACGTAAGTGGGCGAGTGAGCATTACAAAAATATTATACAAAGAAAGTATACAACGTGATGTACCAATATACATATGTGCATGTGTACATTTGCCTAAATTGTGTATTTACGAATGCATTGAATATAATATTTGTCGCGTTGTTGCAAATACAAAACAACCAACAACAGAACAAACGTAAAATATTATTCCATGGGTCTTCTTCAACGTATGGATGTTTATGAAGAAACAAGCATCATTTTTATAACATCAAGCCATGCAAAACTGTTATAGAATAAATGTGAAAAACGGGAACGCTGTGAGAGTGGGTGCAGATTTCTAAAAATTTATACAACTACCTATATCGTTTTCTTCCGCATCACTGCCAACAATACCAAGATATGGAATATGGATACTTATATGGCTCTTCGCTATTTTTGCCCTCCCGATCCGTATGCTAATGGTTGAGTGTAAAAGCTGCTGATGTATGTATGATAGCATGAGATAGTGATACCTAATATAAATACGTACATAGGTAGTTACTTAAATGGCGTGTAACACTACAAGTATTGGTTACCATTTGCAAGTGCAATGAAGGGAAAGTATGTTTCCATCCAACGAAAGTGAATATTCCTCTTTAAGCAATCTTTTTGTTTCGGGAAGAAAAGAAAAAAAGGTTCACGAGAAACACATTAAGGCAAATGAAAACAACGTATCTTTGTATTTCCTTTATCCTTTCCATCTCCATCCTTTACACTTTGTCATCTTGCCACATAGCTAGATCGAGTAGCTTGATCGGTCGTGTATTAATCTTCCCTTATGCCTTATGCTCACATATCAAATAACTACTTTTGCACTCGCCACTTTCTTTTTAGTTTGCTTTGCTGCACGTTCAGTTCAGTCACTTGTAAAAAGGGATGTACCAGCAGTTGTTGTATGTTAATCATAATGATCTTAACTGTTAGCGTAGGTCATTTTTACTGACCCCATTGAGACCCTATGTAAGAAAATGTTGTGCAGATTTCTTTTAAATTGGACTTGCAAAACTATTTTATGAAATTGACCAACTGGACAAAAAAACGGACACATTCTGTTTCCCTTCTGTCTGTGACGTGAACAATGTGTAAATATGTGGGTTTTCTAGAATTTTCTGAATGAATTTGGTAAAAGTCTTTTTTTTCGCTCAACTGAATTGCAAGTTAGATGAGGTGTATCAACTTACAAAAATCCACTTGCAAATCTATTTTATTAAGCAGTATTGCAAGGCATGATGCTTTATAGAGTTATTTAGTCAGTCCGTCTGTAACCACAGCTGTTGATTTCGCTAAAATACATGGTTACGTCATGTAAAAAACGTCGATTAAAAGTATGTCATCGATTTCCCTCCATTTACTCACCTTTGACACACAAGGTCAAAGTTTAACTGATGCTTCAATGGGAATAAAAAGGATAAAGATTCGGTTGTGTGGTAAATTTTGTCCCGCTGATTACAGTCATCACTAATTTGCTATCAATTACCCCCCCCCCCAGGGGAGTAGTAATATATAAATAACATTTAACCTATAAAAGTTAACGGGTCTGATTGCTACTTTGTTATATCGCGTAAACGACTTATTCCTTCTTTTTTCCCCCAGTTAAGTTGTGTTTTCCCTGTAGGTTGCAGAGCTACAACGAAACATTGTTCATCATAACATTAATGGTTACCTCTGTATTTTTTTAGTATGGTGTCAGATCACAGGAAACGAGCAAGCTCTCTGTTTACAAATTGTTTCATACACGGAAAATTTAACACCGTATTTTGCACAATGACGCGAGCTCATGAAAATTCAGCCCGGTGTTAGATGGGATAAATATATTCTCATCATCATCATTACAATTTTTTTGTAGCTTCTCGTTTTTGCGCAGTAAAAATAAAATAGTAATTTTGCTTCTAATCCACCTGTACTGTTTATCATATCAGACATCGTGTTTACAATTTTGTTCAGTTTATAAGAAAGGCTAACAATGTGTTAAAGTATGCACAGTATGCAGTCTGCAGGTGTTGCTGGAAGGAAAGATAAAAACTAAAATATAAAAAATTACGCTTTACTTTCAGCATTTACTTGTCAAACAACTTAAGTAAATACCCCCGCGTGCTGGCAAAAAATTCTTTGGGTAAAAGCGCAAGGGTGGAGCGCTCATATCACTACTCATGAGTATAAAGATCCAAAAAATTAATGTCGTATACTAGAATGGAAAATAGTGTCATATGACATGTGTTGATTATGATGACAACAAGCAATATATCACAGGGTTCTTAGATCCTATTCTTTATCCGTCCCATCATCATACAGATTATACCCACATTTGAGTTTACGTTTTTCCCTATGTACACGGACATTAGTAGGTCATCCAGCATAAACAAAGTATTTATATTGCCGGTTGGGCTAGATTAGAGATGGCTGAGACTTTAAGATAAGCAAAGAACGTGTGAGCCATTATGTAATAAGTTCTTCAGACACACGCCCTTGTGTTCTTTTTCACAACAAGTATTTAATGTTGAGAAAGTTGGTATTTGTATGCAACCAGGATTAATTCTGATCGTAGGAAACACTCATTCTTAATGTGTCCATGTACACTTACATTGAATATATATTGCGAACCAGAAAATTTCAGCAAAAAAAGCTTTTGAACAGCTTCCTCAAAATTTTTGTAACAAGAAGGATTTCTCATCATCAGCAGGTGAGAGCAACTCCATATTCATGACCCACACAATCTTTACGTCTATAGTCGGAAACTAGCAGCAGTTGTATTTTAAGTTGGTTTCGGTGTCGACCTTTATATATATGCGAGCAGACAGGCATGTAACACAAAAGGAGAGAACCAACCACCTCCTGCAACCGCTGCCATTATCATCACTCCTGCAGCCATCGAGAAAAAAAGTTTGCAAAGAATACCGATAGTATCAGCAGAAGCATGAGAAAAAATTGTATTATTTAATGCACTTTTCCTGTTCCCTGAATTCTCTACAGAAGCGGAAAAAGATGTTTGTCCTGCTGGAAGGTATTTTAGACACCAATATATACATACCTACCTATATTATACGGATGATTCTCATTCGTGATAGTGATATGATTATGTTGATGATGACGATGCCAAATAACTAGTAAGTTGCAAATGCTTACTTTGCTAGGTATTGGAACTTCCAATTTGGAAGAGGAGTTGTTCTGCCGTCCGCCTGACAACCACTTCAATGAAGAAGAACATCAACTAATATTTTGTGTTTAATCAGATAATTACCATAATATTCAGTAACATAATTTATGGTAAATTACCATTGGTAATACCACCATGAAAATATTTGGGCAGAGTCGGTAAATCTACATATTATCTATTATATATGTATGGACAATATGTGTAGGTATTAACCATGTATGCGTAAAAGACGTTTGTCCCAAAAAAAAAACTTTCCTTCTTTCCTTGTCTGTGGAAGGTACACCTAATTACAATACAATGGCTTGTAAAGGTCGATATCTCAAAATGTGTGGGTTTGGAATGTCTTTCTGAAGTACAAAAGTGAAGTCATCTTATGAACACTTTATATGTTTGGTGCTTATAGAAGCAGTGTCAAAATGGGCTGTAAAATGCGTGAACAAATAGGTATATGGATGAAGGCTGAAATGTTAACGGAAATATGTCATTATTATTGTAAGGAGAGCACCATTTGAGAAGATTTCCCAAGAAGTTGTAAGAAGGATTTTTGTAATACTCTTTGTCGTCAGAGACAAAGTCATTGTGACACAAGTCGAATATTTATTTTCCTGTTTTCTCTCATGTCGATTTTTTTCACCCCAGTTATACTACCACTCTTTTCTATCTCTCTCAAGAGATCCTTCTAAGAATATAAGAATGGGCTTTTCTTTAAAACGATGTAGAAATAAGGCTCTATATATACGGCGACAACAACCAGAGGAGGTACAGACACAACGGTGAAAGTGCCTTCAAAGGGAAATATACAGTCATCATTCATGCCATAGCCAAGCCTTCCTGTTCACTTATTTTTTCACCTAACTTTTTACACCTTTGTGCTCATTCGAAAAAGTTGGTTGCATAAAAATACAAAATAAGCATACATATGGGAAGATGTATGTTGCATTCATTTTATATTGTATTGTAATATAATATAAATAATGGAGCATTTTATTGTTGTCGTGATGCTATTTATTCTCCCTCATATTTCCCATGCCCAAACGAGTCTGTGAAAGCAATTAAATTTTGCATACTGATCCATCTGTAAATTACTGAGTAGCACAGAATCAATTTCAAAGCAATCAGTAGCATAGCCAATGGGAGAATACACACTACTTCAAATGTTTCTCATACCCAAGCTTTCAATATACCTAGTTATTTTTATAATCAAACAAATTAACCTTGTAAAATTATGATGGATGCTTTCAAACATGTTTTGCCATTAATTTCGTTCATATAAATAAATGTATAGAATTTTTTTTAAATATCACAATAACCAAGAGATGCAATTAAAAACCTTTTCTTACAAATTGCGTCATGTAAATTTAATACCTATCAATGTCATTAAGTATAATATAACTGTATGCATACATACGTAAATCATGTTGAGAAGTTCGCAATGTGAACTGTGTTTTGATGCGCGCTGGCAAATTGTTTTCTGAAGCACAACAAATTTGTGGAGAGCTGAGCTGGTAACGTGGAATCATTGGTTGTCTGGCTTTAAAAAAGGTAATGTTAAAATGTTTTTCTGCAATATTTTCCATCTTACAGCAGCAGTGAAGAATCCTCGAAAGAATTTCAATTTAGGATGTTTACGTAACCATATAATATTCAGCATGCTACTCTAATAGGCACGTTACAATCACATTACTAACTTTGCACTTGCCACGTTACTTGTCATGCTTATATGACAATAATTTTGAATATGTATTTAGATTTAATTCATGCCTCAGTTGACAATCTCATTCTATTATTACTAAATGAATTATACTATTTTTTAATGTCAGCGTGAAATTCTCAACAATATACGGGAAATGGTTCTTCTCTTTTTCTCTCTCCTACGTTCACCAAAATAAATTAAACGCATTCAATGCTTGTTCCATTATTTCTATTAATATAGAAGCTACCTATATAAATATATAGGTATGCATGTCAAGAAGCAGAGAAGGCACCGTTGCAAGTAAACACAAAACACAATAGAAACTGGAGATTTGTTTCCAAAAATTTAATTTGTTGGAATTCACCATCATAAATATTCAAGTTGTGTGGTAAAGTTTTGATGTTAAAAGTTGTGTGACATGACCACAACACGTGGATGTGATTAAACAGTTTTGTTAAAAAGTTAAAAGGTTATTGTGACATGGTGAATTGTCACTAAAACCAACAAGTTCTACACTGTATTGTAAAAAAATAAGTTTATTAACGACAATTTTAATGGATTTTGACTTGATGGTGGAGGTTTGCTCGTTTGTTCAAAACCAATTTCAAGTTGTTCATACATTTTTGATTTGACTTAGACTTTTGTTCGCGCCCTCACTGTTGCATACATCATGCATTTAGTTTTTTTTGTAGGTCTGAGAAAGTTTGTTTTTTAGTCTTGAGTATGAATGATGCATTAATTATTCTTTTGTTTCACGCTTAAACTTTTTTTATGACGGAAACAGTGAGATTGAAAAGTTTACGTTGGATGTATGGATGCTTCGAGTGGTAGAATATTTATAATAGTAATTATAAGTATTTTTTCGTTTATCCTGATCAATGGAAGTATACAAGTATGCAGTTTAAGATGTTGAATGTAATAAAGTATGTTCTGTTGATAAAATATTCAAACTTTCAGAGACCCAAATATTCAACATCTGACACCTCACTCGAGGGAATGCGTAAAAATGCGGTTTTTGGTTGACATAAAATATCCATTTAATTTTAACCTTCTAATATCTCCTTAGGTAGTATGAGGTTAATACACCAAAGATTCTAAGAAGGGTTGTGATGCCGAAGTTTCATAGTCACAATCAGAATGGTATAGTTAACGTGTGATGCATATACCTATATTTACTTGACGAGTGCTAAAAGATGACGTTGATTTGGAAGATTAGGAAAATGACATTGTATTTTTGCCTTCGGTTCTAAATTATTGGATAAAAGTAAGCAATACGAAAGTACATTATAATTTATATTTGCATTCTTTGAGTAAAACGAAATAAATAAGAAATACACCGTTTGTTTATAGATAACCCAACTCGTCACACAAAAAAGCAAAAACAGCGTTTCGCGTAGCTACCCACCTTGTATACATACAATATAAAATATCTATTTCTTCGGGCTGTTTGTTATGTGCCAAAAATATTCGGGGTTTTGACCGTTCGGCGAGTTGACAAGACATGAATTTATTACTCATATAACTTGCAAGAGATAGGAAAGTATGTTAATGTTGGAGAGACATGAGAGGAAGGATTAAAAATACTACGAATATTTTATATTCTTTACTCAGTAGGAGCCGTCCTGCTATAAATTAAAAGATACCTAAATAGCATAAGAGGCTTGTGTTAAGGGTCAGTATGCATGAATAATGACCAGAATTTGTTGCCATCTCCACACACTCACTGTAGTAGCATAAGCAGTAGTATAAAACTCAAATAGTTTGATTCATTGTATCTTTTATCATCGTCCACTCTTTCATTGAATATTTGCGATAGAAATTAAATTAGTGAATCTACGACAAACGGAACCATAAAACCTACACCATTGTACTGTAAGTTTGTTTTAGTATATGCTTTTATATTATACCAGCTTTTCTATTGAAAATATCTATAATAATCTCAACCATACATATGCAACTTAGCAAGTTGACATTGCTGCAACTATTATATAAATATGACAAACAAGAGTATATTAAAAACTCATTGTTGTACGACTATTTCTCTGAAAACTTATTAATCCCATTTGTTTCGTCAGTTTCAAACGTCATGTGTATTTTTCTCTTTTTTTACGCTTTTGAAAAAAACCCTTTCTGCTGGCTCGTTCGCAAGTACATTGACAGCGTTGTTCACGTATTAAAGCGCTAACAAGTGTTTAATTTATTCGTATTTACGCATGCCCACTATCAAGTTTAGTCGATAAAAACAAAAGAAGTAGATCAATGGGCTTTTCTTTTGTGCAATTAGTTTGACAGCTGAGCTAAATTAAAATAAAATGAACAAAGATACTTTATCATCATGTAAAATGCAGCTTTTCCGGCTTCGCTTTCTCCACAGTCCACACAATGACACAATGCACACAAATATGACGAATGGATGCAATATGAGAATTCTTTGCTGATTCAAGTTATA
>JAITYZ010001477.1:0-10123 GCA_027744595.1 Paronellides praefectus | reverse complement strand
AACACACACACACACACCACACATATAAGTGATATTGCTAGTAAAAACGTAAAATGCTGTTAGCTGTGTAGTATGACTGCTGCTGTTGATGGTGGTATGGTGGTGGTGTGGTAGTAGTACTGAGATGATGATCATCATGATGATATTTTGTGCTGCTGTTGGACTATCGGACGGTGAACAAGAGGATTATTCCATGCATGGACATGGTATGGATAGGGCTCGTTGATAATCTCTCAGGAGGAGAGTTTTTTCTCTTCTTCTTCGACTTGTGTTGTTGTTTATTGTAAAATTGTAAATAACTTACGTCTTCTCTCTTATTGTTGTTAGTAGTATTTTCCGTGGCCTTAAGAAGAGTTTTGTTGTGAATAATAGTAATATACTAATAATAATAATAATAAAAGAGAGGGACAAGACGACGTAAACAACAAGCTTTTATTTCGTGGAAAACTCTCTTACAACTTACAATAATAATGCACAAGTAGCAGAAAAATATATATATATCTACAAGCATTATAAAAATATATATATGTATGTGTGTGTGTGTGTTTATTCACTAAATGCAATATGCATACATTATACGCTCCATTTGAATAATATGAAATGAAATAATAAAAGTGCGACAGTGATGCATATTGTAAAATGTTATAACGTATTAGCGTCTTTTCTATATGATTCTCCAACTATACACATGGATAATATGGAAATCGGAATTGGACACAAGTAAAAAGAAAAAAAATCACCCAAGAAGAGAGAGAGAAAAAAAGAAGGATAATAAAAACTGAGAGAGAGTTCAAGAAAAGTTGAATCTTGGAAATGCAAAAAGGTCGTCTCCTGTCGTTCCGCTCCTCATCATAGTTTTTTTTTTTGTTTTTTTACGTGTCCGCAAAAGAACCTACACCTTTTTGGTCGACTTTGCTATAATATAATACTTATAATATATTCATTTACCATCATCGTTAAACACGTCGCATCGTCTATTGTTGTGTTTTGCTGTATTGGAGTTTGTCCTATTATTAAATAAATAGAGCGAGAGCGAGAGGAAAAAGGCAAACGGGGACGGTATAAAGACGAAGAAGTACTGAGCACTCTTCCAAAACGGAGAAAAAAAAGAAGAATAAAAGTCAAGGCTATATTATCACTTACTATATTTACTGCTGACGAAGAAGAAAAGGTTTTCGTTTTTTATTTGTGTGTTGCTACTGCTGTGCTGTATATTTGTATATCATCATCATCAAAATCATTATCACACCGTCATCGGACCTACAAAAATTCTCTTCCTTCTCTCCTCGTTACAATATGCAAAGCTCATGTATCTTTTTTCTTTACTTGTTTAAGTAAAAGTTGTTGAGAGATATTGGTTGTTTGTTTGTTGTGCTGTATTACGACTACTACTATTACTTATGTAGTTCAGAAAATATGCACACATGCATTCGTTCCACTTGCTGTTTAGCATTATCATTAACAATCAGTGAACTGAAGAAAAAGAAAAAAAATCATAAGACAGCGCAACATCATATCCATTGATTCTCTGAACATGTAGAAATATAAATTTTGACTTTTGGTTTTTTTCGTTGTTTTTTACAATTATTTTGGAATTTTACTATAAAAATACGTCGTAATATATACTGGTGCTGTGTTGTCAACAAAGCAGTATACGAGCAATATAAATCTATAATAAAAAAATGAATCTATGAATTTCTGTGCTATTAAGATTTTTTTCTTTTTTAGTATTATTTTTTGAAAGCTGTGCAGGTTAATAGCTCTATTGTACCTATTGTGCCCCTTAAAATGAATAATAATTAATTAAAATAATTAAAAAAATCTCCAGTGTTTATCTTGTGCTTCTAAGAAGAATTGCTTAAAGACTAGTCCATAAAAAGATTATGTCTTCATTTGAAACGAACACTTCCAAATAAATATTTGTGTAATAAAATATATCAGTCCGATAATATTGAGAGAGAAAAAAGTTCTTCAGATCGATTGAAATTATCAGCAGAGATTATTCAACAAATAAAAAGTTTGAGATTATTTAACTGCTCTGGAGGCGGAACGAAATTGAGTGAGAGAAGAAAAAAAATAGAAGAGTTCAATTTAACATTGATTAACTTTTTTTTGTAAGTTTCCATACATTTTTAATTCAAAGTGTTGTCTATGTGTTAGCATTTAGTCCACGTAATGCTTGTAATCTAAACTGCGTAAAAAACAATTTATTGAATTTAATGAATTTCTTGTGTGCATGTTTATAAAGTACATGTAAATGTAAACATTATTTCATGCATGCAAAATCTGTGTAGTTTTGTGCTAAAACCACAACAGAAGCAAAAGCGAAATCTGCGAATCATTCTGCGATTCAGCAAATCCTGCGTTTTCATTCAAAAAGTTATATTCGCAATTTATACTTTTTTGCTAATTGCATGCGGCATAATCGCATGATAAATATTACTATTATTTTCTTGTAGCATGTTGAAAAAGATTTTGCCTCTTTATTGCATGCTTGATTAGAATTTTTTAATTGTGTTGAGTGTCGTTTCATTGTTTTAATTAATTAGTTAATTGCGTTTCAAAAAAGTAGATATACGCAGTATAGTCTTTTTGCTTGTTCGATTAAGATTTTAGTGACAATAATAATTTCCAGCATGCTCCGTTAAATTAAATTCTTTCAGAGCTAAACTTTATAGTTTAAAAAATAATTAAGAAGAAAAAAAACAGGTGAAAAAATTTATTTGAATTTACATAGGAAAAGTTTTTATAAAGACCCACGGAAAGTGGAAAATGAACATTTTGGAACATGACTCTGAAGGAAAATATTATCATGAGTACATTTCAAGGGGAAGCAGAAGTAACAAAGAAGACACAATCATCGTCAACGATAGGAGCAGTAGTGGTAGTAGCACATCCAGCAGCGTTATCAGTAGCGAGCTCGATTGTAAACAAGACGAACACTCTAACTCAGTTGATGATAACAAGGCTACTGACAAGGGAGGAAGCCAATTTAAACTCAAATCAGAGCCATCTCGTAGGATGGAAAGTGGCTCCAGTGACGAACTCATTGGAAGCAATAAACAGGACGACAACTCCTCTGAAATTTTCACTTGTGAAAACTGTAGCAAAACTGCATACAAAAATGGAGAATTTGAGACAATCAAGTTGGGTGACATTTTCACCCACATTACACAGTTTCCCTCTTCTGAAGGAACTCGTGAGGGACCACGACTTTGTGCTCAATGTTTAAATTCTGGTCACCAGACAGGTGACCAAACTGCTCATGATAATAACATTCACCATACTATTAGTGTAATAAACAGTAATAATATTGTTTTTAGAAATAGTAGTAATAATAATAATAATATCAACGACGCAGTTGTTACCAGTATCAGCAACAACATCACATCCCAAAATATTATAAATCAAAATAATAAAGACAGTGATGTTGAAAATGATAGCTGCGTAAATAATGGCGAAAGTTCTGCTCAGTTGCTACAGGGTGTTTCGACCATAATCATGCAAAACTCTAATCTTTCGCATCATCATCAACAACTTCAACACAGTCAGTTCCAGCATCAACAACAACAACAACAGCAAATCCTTACACACACTTTGCAGCAGCAATCTTCACCTCCTCCTGGACAAGAAATGCATCACGATCATCAACAACACTTTTATCAGCAAGGAGGTCAAGTAATGCAGCAAGTGAAGCTGGAACCTGACCTCATAGCTCATTCTCAACCGCAACCACATAATCAGCCGCATTTAGACAATTTCATGCTGATCCATGACACGGCAATGTTTCCCGACAATAATGAAAGTCTGCAACAACAGCATTTGCATCCAACAATGGTATCCTTTCATCATCAACAACAAGCCGACAGCCATTTGCACGACAGTCAGCAGCAGCAGCAGCAACGTCAGCAAGTCATTTGTGACAATCAGCAACAACAAGAGCACCAGTCTGCTATTCAGCATATTACGGTAGTTACGCCTGGAAGTGATATTAAGTATACAATTCCAACTGCAGTTATGCAGATGCAGGGTAAAGAGCAAGGGGGATTGGACCACGGTCAAGGTCAGCAGCATCTTATTCAGTTTTCTGGTCAAAATCATGTCATTTCCGGACCTCAACAACAACACCCAATCAATGGGATTGGAGGCGGAGGGACGTCTAGTAGTAGCGCTAGTGGCGGCACAGGGGTTGAAATGCCGGCAAACTTCCAATTTATTGAGTTGGGAGAGCTGGAAAATTCAAAAAGCTCCAACTCATCAGTGACAACAATAACATCCACTACCGTTACTTCAGCTCCTTCTACAGTAACAACGTCTTCGACTACTAATACTAAAGCTTCCGGAAGTAAGATACGGACTAATAAAAGTGCTAAATCTGGGCCAGGAGCCAAGTCTAACAAAACTGGTGATGCTCAACAAGGGGAAAATCCCAAAATTCCGTGTGACTTGTGTAAAAAGAAATTTAAGAATCCAAAAATGGCAATGAACCACTATAAGCGAGTTCATCAAAAAGAACCAAGATTTGTTTGCGAGATTTGTGGTGCCGTTTTCTCTTACAGGTGAGTATATAAAAGTATTCTCATCAAAAAAAAACTTACGCAGATGAAAATGAAATGGTATATATAAGCTGTTTGTATACAAATTATTGATTTCTGCAATTTAAAAAAAACATAACTACTCGCGTTTCCTGAGTCGAGTTGCGTCAAAAACGTCAAAAATTGTGCATAAAACGATATCAAATATGATACATATCATTTATTAAAATTAATGCTTTCCGCAAACGACTGTAATGTGAATGTGATGTGCTCACATTGCATTTTTACGACGAAAAAATAATTTTTTTTCTCAAGAAATAAGAAGAAGAATATGATGATGGAATTTTGATTTCTTGATTCACTTGCACATTTTACTATCGGCAGAGGCATCACATTAAAAAACTTGTTCGACACATGTGGTGGTGGTGTTGATGACGCACGAAGTGGCATAATATCGGTAGTATTTTTTTTTGAAACGGTACTTTAGGCAAGTGGCACACAAGATATATAAAATATTTTTCAGGCGAAAAAAAGAGAACACGTCGAGAAAGGGAGGTGAATGGGTACAAAGCAAACACTTTGTCTGGTTGCATATTATCACGTAGATCATCAAAACTTTTTCTGGTTTACTGCATATTTAACTGCACACCATAATAATATCGGTAATGAATGATATGTTGATTTTGATGTATTATTGTTGTGTGTGATGTGAAATGATGTGATACAGAGCAAGTTATAGGGAAGAATCGCATCAATTTAAATGGAATGTTGAAATGCACAAAAATGGTCTAATGAAACACAATATGTAAGTACAGGTATACAAGATGTCAAACTTGAAAGAGCTTTGAAATGAAGCTCAAAATATTCATGCCATTCATACTTGCTATATTTAAATATTTAATTTCATTAAGAGTTTTTGCCAGACATTTTATTTTTGCTCACTGAACTTGTTAGAGCAATCACATTTTTCTTGCTAAACAACATCAACAACAACAGGAATAAAGAAAACCAAAAATAAAACCGTTTTTCATACGTGATCAGTATTTTTAATTTAGTGTTTAAAAATACCTTATCACACTAATCAAGCAATATATTATTTTGATTTTTTTGTTTTCGCTCGGTATTTTTTTCCAAAGATAGACAGCAAATAGCTGTTCTTAAATGGGCAATTAATATCAATATAAATAATATAATAAATATAATGTCACAGTCACAATATTTTTCCAATAAGTTGTGATATACATAATAATAAAGAACCATATTATTTAGAATAAGAGTGTTACATGGGATTCAAACTAAAAACATATTCATATCTAATTTTTTTTAAAAAAGAGCCTTTGTCGGCTGTGTAATAAAAAACTGAAAAGGTAAAGGCAAAAGCTGAATATTATGAGCAGAGGTGTACAATGATCATAAAGCCATATTTTGAAAATGTTCAAGCGTGCATTATACCTAAACAAGTCATAACTCAAGCAGTGAAACTGATATTGAATGTCAGGAGGAGGTTACAAAAGTGCAATAAACCTGGTTGGTTGTTAAACCTTGGTTGCAATTCATGTTGTAATCGTAGTACAATAATGCAGCTAACAATGCATCTGCATCCGCAACATCCCCATCCATGAACTGAATGAATGCACCAACATCGGTATGCCATGCATTGTTGTACCATATTATTTTTATTATGGTATGTATGTATGCATCTACCTACATAATACATACATAAACATAGGTATATACGTAAAATGCACATATATATATGAAACCTCATCACAATCCTTTTTTACATACAGCCATATAATAATCCTTCTAATAAGTAGCGTTCTATTGTGGTACTTAATAATAATATTCAACAAACTAAACAGTTGAAAGTCTGGTTTGCTCTGTGTGGTAAATATTACGAGCGAAAAAAAAAATATTTTCTCTTAAAACCAACCAAGGATGCCTGACATTCATTTTATCTTCTGACAGTAAAAAGATTCTATCTTCTCCTTCTCTTTTTTTATAACTCTTTAATATTTGCTCCTTCTTGTTCTCAGCCAATGAATGCACTCTGCATTTTTGCAATGCACCTAAAGAACTGCATTCTCTGTCTATATATGATAACGAACAGTGATGATGATGATGATGATGATGATAATAGCAGTTGGTGGTTAATAATATTAAGGTGTCTTACTTCTCTTCTTGCTCTGCTTAAGTTGAGTTGTGGCAGGACTTGATTATTATAATGATAGTGCATCATCATCATCCTCATGGCAGAGCATAAAAACGTAAAACTGCATTATTACAAAAGATTATTGGACATTACATTGCTGTGCTGTTGCTGCTGATATGATTGCAGTTTCTTCTTCACTTGATGTACGAAAGGTTGTTTGTAAAATCTCTCCTCAAGTCTCAAGAGAATGGAGATGAAATGATGATGAGCGAGAGAAAAATGGATAATACAGGTGCAGTAATGATGCATTGCAAAAAATGCATAATATGCGTACTGGTTTGGTGAGTGTTTTTGCTGGCTTCATCTTGTTGATGATGGCTGATGTTTTTCATGAGAAAGTATGCAATTCATAGGGTAATGCTCATTTCATTTTTTTGCACTGATGATGTCTTATACATATGTGTGACGGCTCACAATCCCGTGATTTTATTTTTTCAATTTTATCATCCTTTTTGCTATTCACCTCGCGTAACTCATTCTCACATTGTTTTTTTCGCTCCTTTATAGTTTCCTTTTTTTTCTTTTGTAAATGATCGAGAATAAGATTAGTAATGACAGTCAAGGCTGTGTGATTTTTTTTCGCGAGAGTATTTTTCTCTGTGAATATCCCGGTGGCTTTACTTTACTACTTTCAATCGTCATTTTTATTTTATTGATTATTTAATTTTTCAAACTCAGACAAACACACACCAAAGCTTCTTGCTTTTTTNAACTCAGACAAACACACACCAAAGCTTCTTGCTTTTTTATCTTTTTTTGAATAAATACCTACATGAAAATATACACTGGATCGTATTACTTACGTATTTAAAATTCGTGTGGCCATCTGTATGCATGCTTAAGGGAATGACAGTCGTATTTCTTTCAATTCTCCACACACACACACACAACTACTTGGTAGCATATCCTTTTAAAATGAGAGAATGTGTGGCTGCGGCTTTTCTGTTTCTCACTATATATCTCGCTTTTTTTGCCATTTCTTGTACGTCCATTGACTTTGGTGTATTTATTACCCAGATGGGCAATTCCACATTCAGGATTCAGTTGGAACATTTATTATTATTACTCCACTAAGCCGGTTGTGTTGGTCCATCGTGTGTCGGTGATTGTTGGGGGCTAGTATTTTTTTTCTTCTTCTTTTTTTGCTCATCTACAAATTCTGTTAGAAAAAAGAAATGTTATTGGTTGAAAAATATTAGAGTGACGGGAAATGAGCTTCTTCTTAGTATGTACTTATCTCTCTGTCCATATTTTTTGCTTATTTTTTTGCTACTTGTGTGGATTCATGGTATTAAAAGATAAAAAAGAATTCTAGACGCAAGTGTAGCATGAAACAGGAGAAAACTGGCTTTTCAATCTTGTCCATTTTTCGTGTGTGTACGAAAGTACGAATACGAGCATGCATAATGCATACTACATTGTATCCTTGTGTGCATATTATTTTTGCTCGTAAAGATGCTTGATTTGATGTGTGTAAGTATAAGTTTATGTATATGTATATATGGATGAAACATACGTAGTAAGTCTTTTTGTACGGTTAGACAGAAAATTATTGCCCTCAGGATGCATTTTATTACGTTGTTCACTTCTCTCTCTCTCCTGTCTGTTGTACAAGATGAAATACCTGTAGAAAAAGTGGAGCCTGCTGTCCAGACCTGTTACTATCCTTTGAATTTTTCTTTTATCTGTACTTATTACATTGCGCTATATAGTCTCGGAATTTATAGCAGTGCAAAAAAAACATCCGACTAGAAAAGGAACATGGGAGGGTAAAATGAGCAAAAATCATTTGAGAGATCACAAAATGTAAAAAAAGGAAAATAGTTAAATGCGTGCCTATAAGAAGCACACACGAGTTAATGGTTATTGAAGGAAATATCAAGACCGACCGTCACTATAATATGTTATTAGGGACTTTTCAGGTTTTATGAGAACGAATTTTCAAAGTACGCAGATGCACAATGCGAATTATGCCTGCCTTTATTGTATTTAGTTTTTTTCAATTAAGAAGAATCATTTCGTTTACCATTTATCCGTAAAACATTTATTGGTGACTATATTTGACCGCTTGTTCTTCTGGTATGGATGGATTGATTTTTTTCTTTATATTATTCAAAAGGAAATAAAAGTTAGTTAAAATGCGAAAACTTTCCACTCTGAAATGATAATGCCATTTCGAAATTTTTCCAATAAATACGTTGTATAACGCCATATATTTATACTTATCTTATAAAAATACAGGGTTAGTTGTATGGAAAAACTCATAAATTCATATAAGTTGGCAATGATAATCATAACAATAAGAAAAAGTGTTTTTTGTTCTTTTCGATATGCACATAAAGGAAAGACAAAAATATTGTGTAGTATTTTAAGAGATATAAAATGTATCCCGCTGACAGCAAAAGTAATCTCTTGGATTCGAAAAACGACGGATGTTTTTCAGTCACATCATCAAATGCACAAGAGTGGAAAAACACATTAGCCGTGCAAACTGAATTAAATGAGCCATTTAAGGCAATACAAAGAGATGTTCTCCCTGATAAAAATGTATAATATGTATGTATTATGTAGCTTAAAAAAAGTAAATTCAAGCACATGGAAAGCATATTATATATAAAATGTAGAAAAACCTTCTCCGTCTCGTCATAATAAAATGGTCGAGGGATCGCATGACAGTTTTGCCAGATGTACGTTTTGTATTTAATAGTGTAGTTAATGTAATAATAGTAATAACCATAATAATAAAAACATGGAACGTAGTAGTAGCAGATTATTATTATACTTTTTTTCTCCCTATCTGCCTCTCTGGCTCTTCCAATCTCCATCCCGTACAGCCAGTCAAGTATCATGCAAAGTAAAAAGAGAAAGAACAAAAGTTAGTTGGTAAAATAATAACAATAAAATGACCAAAGGCAAGAAGCAGAAAAAGGCATAGCACATAAAAACGTAAAATACATTATCATTCTCAGTTTTTTCCATATTATTAATACACGAAACATAATATCCCATAATGCATGATATATTATCATTACATATTCTTCGTAATACATTCAATGTGCTGTGCGACCAAAAAATTACGTTACATGCACAATGCAAATAGCACAAACATAGATAACACAGAGTTCTAGTCAAATCTGATCACAGCAGCCAGCAGCAGACATATGGAAAAATTGAAAAACATGTCTTTCTTAAACCTGTCTTATCATTCGGGATGATTCACCACATCGTGCTCGTTTGGTTGATGTCAACTGGGTATAAAATATCCGTGTATTTCCATGATATGATTACATTTATAAAAATTGTAACACAATATTTTTGTCTTTCCTTTATGTGCATATCGAAAAGAACAAAAAACACTTTTTCTTATTGTTATGAT
>JAITYZ010001476.1:0-29249 GCA_027744595.1 Paronellides praefectus | reverse complement strand
GTATTTTCTGTTTCATAGGATAGGTTTTGGTAAGTTTTGTTAATAACTTTGATTGTTGCACGAAGGGGTAATTTATACTAACCGCTCCGCGGCTCTAGTGATGCTGATGATTATAAAGGAGACCCCCAAATGGGAGGAAAGCTCTTTTTGACAAATTAATTTATCCATTGACATTTGCATCCATTCCATTCCCTTTTATTTTATTTTCTCTCTTCAAAACCCATTCCTTTCAACTCATTCCCTCTCACAAGAAATAAAACACAAGCAAAGCAGCAAACAGAAGCAGCAGCAGCAGAGCAGCAACAACATAATCATCGGCACTGGCACACTGTACATTTTACCCACTTTTTTACATCTTTATTATCTTCCATTCTTCTCTTAACTTTTAACATTCCTTTTTTTCTTATAACACAAATACACATACAACAAGGCAAGCTTTTATGTATTTTTTACGAATTCATTGACAATGTGCAGCATTTTACACCCTTTACACATTTTCGTTTTTTCCTAAGAATGCTTTTAATATCTTCTCAGGCATGCCTACCTAGATTTCATATTGCTCTGTTTCCTCACAGTAGGAAGTCTCTGGAAGAAAAAAAAATCTTGGCTATCCCAATGGTATACGCACTCACATACAGCAGCAGTCAAAAAAGAACCAGTGTGTAAAAAAAGACAAAACAGATATGGAGGAAGACACACTGGCTCCCATTTCCTTTTTCTTCAAACTTGTACTTGTACTGCTGCTGCTGCTACTCTACAAATACAATAAGCGTAGCGTAGACAAAGGCTTGGAATTTCAGATATGGAGGAAGACACACTGGCTCCCATTTCCTTTTTCTTCAAACTTGTACTTGTACTGCTGCTGCTGCTACTCTACAAATACAATAAGCGTAGCGTAGACAAAGGGTTAGAATTGATAGAAATAAAACATCTTGACTTGTTTATAGTGTATTATACATACTCAACTCATCTACGTCACTACTACTTGTTTTCTTTTCCAAATTTAACTTTTTGTACTTTTTTCTTCTTCTTCAACTGGCCTGGGAGAGATTCCTTGAAAGTCGACGAGTTTTTCTGTACTTTTGAAAGATGAAGATGTGAACTATGAGAGCGGTGCATTATTTTGTAACTTTCTCATATTTTTATGAATGTATTTATGTATGCGTAACTTTTATTTTTATTAAATAAGTGTATTGTTCAAAGTTGTTGATCCCTTTGAGAGATTCCGTCATTTTTTATTGCGGTGCATTATTTTGTAACTTTCTCATATTTTTATGAATGTATTTATGTATGCGTAACTTTTATTTTTATTAAATAAGTGTATTGTTCAAAGTTGTTGATCCCTTTGAGAGATCCCGCCATTTTTTATTTTTTTTCTACCTTGTAAACTTCTCTCTCTCTCTCTCAACATTTTTATGAGTATATAAACAAGTATACATAAAATACCCATTAAGTATGTAGATATGTATATACATTTGGCATGTTTTACGCCTTTTTATTCACCACTTGACTGTAAATTCCATGCTGTGATATCAATATGTATTTCTGGACATTATCTATTTTCTTGTGGCCACAAAGGGTGCCAAACTTTTGTACACCACCACTACTACTGATTGTGTAAGAGTGAAGAGATTATTATTACTACAACATCATGTTATGAACTTATCTCTGGTAAAATATATTGACCTTTTCCCCTCCCGTGTAAAAAAATTTTTTTGAGAACTTTTTTTTTGTGTGCTGATGAAAATGGGTTTTGTAAGAGAGAAACAGAATTGAGAACACGCAGGTAATTTACTCCACTTGCAACCGAGTGGACTAATAACAAAAGAGACTTAGACTGATGATGATCAAGATGAGCATTATTATTATTATTATTACACATCTTTTTTTTTCTACCTGCTTCTTCATTCTAAAGAAAAGGTTAAAGATAAACTATTCTGATAATAATGTGATCATCTTCATAGTCATCATCATCATCAACACCAGCAGCACAGCATCTACTATTTGAGGGGAATGATCCCTCTCCACTACAAGTGTAGTAGTAGTTTTGTTTTCAGGTAAAAAAAGAGGCGAGTTGTTGTAAGTTACCAAAAAGGGTACTTTACTTATCCCGAGTTGAATTTTTATTATGCGCTCATGTCCTCATCATCACAATATCCTAGCTCCTTATTTTCTCTCTCCTATTTTTGTATGAAGGAGGAATAGAAAAAACGTAAAGTGAAATATGAACGGGCACAGGGATGAGAACAGGTTTTTTATTGGTTTTTATCACAACAGCCACCACCAACTTCTTGAGAATCTATATATTTAGAGAGAGGTTGCAAAAGGAAGAAGGTACAAATGTTTTCTCACCTTCTAAACGGGCTTGTACAAGGCTCATAAAACTCATTCATGGCATGAGCCTTCTCAAATAAAATGCTAGTACGTTTTTTACCAAGGTACATTTACAAGGAAATATGAACAGAGGAGGACGAAAACTTTACACAAGAAGAAGAAGATGATGATATCGAAGAATATCGAGTTACATGCATGATATCATTTCTCATGAGAGCGTATCACATCATTTTGGCTAACCCTTCCTCATCATAATACATATTTACAACTTATATCACTTTATTTGTGCTCAACTGAGCGGGGGACACAGGAAAAAATAACGCGGTACAATATTTAGAACAGAGGAGAATAGTTTGTTTTTTGTGTGCTAAATTTAACCGAAATCTTTATCAGTTCATCCTTTTTACAAACCACCAATCCGTCAGGTCTCCTCTTAAACTTATAAAATTATAATTTCTGAGACTGAAGGACTATAGAAGACCGTATTTACCTCTCTCTCCTTTTTTATAAGCTTTTGCATAACAAGAGAGATGCATACAAGAAATGATGAAGATCATCTTCCACCCTATTTCTTTTCAAATTTTTTTCTTTCATATTATAGCATAAAAGGAGGTTTCTAAAATGGATGCAAAAATAATCGGAAGAAGCACCGCCACACAAGAAAAATCAATTTATTAGAAAATCGATGTACTCGATCTTTTTTTATACTCATAAAATATCCTTCTGGGTTGGTTCAATGTTTGGTTATCCTTTTTCTTGGCTTGCCGTCCAAAAAAGAAGAAGAAAGGCTTGAATGGTATTTTACTTCGTTTTTCTTCTCCGCTATGATTCCTTGAATCGTTTTTACTTGCTTGTTTGATATCAAAATTCTTTTAATAAAAATATTGGACGGAGAACAAGCGGAAAATATTATTGACATGTATTATATTGCATCATAGTACACGTTTTTTCAAAGCGAGGCTATCAATCTAGTTTACTGGAATCATTCTTGAAATAGTAGAGGCAGACAGACTGGAAGGATAACATTCCGTCACAGAAAGGAAAAGTATCATATATATTTTTTGAAATGATCGACTCACTTGTTTCAGTCCATTTCTTTTAAAAATGCCAAAAAAAGAAACGTCGAGATGCATTTATGACTGTGTGTGTATTTGAAGCTAGGAAATTGAGACGATGATGCTGCTGGATAGACATTGTAAGACGACGGGTTTGACTTGCAGCATTTATTTTCCTCTTCCAACCTCAAATTGCCAGCAAAGAGATGTAAACCTACCATGAAATATATTTATATTTTCTTTATTTTTTCTTTCAAAAATACCTAAAGTCTAGTCAAGAGAGTAAAGTGAAATGATTTGGTATATAAATAATTTCTCTGTGGCCTGGCCTAAGGGACATTGTCCTCAGTACATAGTACAAAACCATACATACCCTTCTTTGAAATTATTGTAGCTTCATTCGTAAAGCACATTCCATTCACTCAGTCAGTCAGTAAAAAAACGCGTACATCTTTTTTTCTTTTTCTTCAGAGAAAACCCACACACGCACAAAACATAACGTACTACTCCACTCGATATTTTTTCCTGGACAAGTGGAATCCAATAATAGCTGGGCTTAGAGGTTTCGTTTCATTCATAATAATAATAGTAACTCTCTGTGTGGTGGTATCATACCACTGGTATGGTGGTACGATGGTCGATACACATGAAAACTTACAACTTTGCGTAGTTCCGTTGCGGGAAGTTCACTACAGCAAAAAAATATTCATATAAATATCATGATACCATATATCGTGCAGAGTCTCGTCAGCTGGGTTGGGCACAAGAATAAAAAAGTATATACATTATTCTGCTTTAATAGGCACATTGAATAAAGATACCCTTTAAACATATATCATCATAAAAATAATAATAATAGAGAGAAGAAAGTATGCAATAATAACAAAAAAATATGATAATAATAATAATAATAATAATAATAATAGTGCACGCTACTTGTTCCACTACTGCACAAACAAAGCAAGTGGGAAGAGAATGTGAGAAGAATGGTCACTGCCACTCTACCACACACACCGATACACATGCACACAAACATCATTGGACTTTATAACGAAGAAAAGAGAACTGAGCACGGATGCGCGATTCCGGAAGATATAATATTCCACTTTTTCTTATAGTCTGCTGCGTCCTCTTCTCTCTCAGAGAATATATTTTTGAGTAGTCCTACTCTACTTGTCGTCCAGTCAAGCTAGCCATCATATACACTCGTACATGCACACAGTCACGCTTTTTGTGTGCAAGAGAGACAGAAAAGGAGACAGAGAGCGAGGAAGAAAAGAGCCCTTAAAAATCTCGTCTGATCCTACCCATCCTCTATTCACAACTCACGTCGAATATTATTATTCCGTAATATCCCATAGGGCATTCATAAATTCCTCCTTTTTTGCAACAGCAGGGATATATGTGGTACAATGAAATAAATGTTTGTCTCTTTCTTTTTTTCTCGATTCCATGCCACTGACCCTCTCCTGCGTTTTCCCGCATACTCTACTCTGTATAGTCTGTACACATATATATATCCATCTAATTCCATAATAATAATGTAGGTATGCAGCATGCATCCTGAAAGAATGGGGTTTCCCATTTTCAACTGCCACCATCATCATATTGCTTTCCACTTTCTGCATTTTGCTTCCTTTCATAGTTTTATAATATGGGCTGCTGCTACTACGCCTACGTTTGCTGCATAAAATACTTAACCAATAACATTCTGTGTCATTCGTCTTTTTTGCTTGTTCATAAATTTTTTTTGTCTTATATATGTGTCTTTTCTCTATACTATCGGTTTATTGGGCTAGCCAAGAGAAAAAGACAAAAAAAAAGCCCGAAAACGATTAAGAGCCATCCTAAACCAATAAATTACTATTACTGCTACTTGTACACTTATAAAACATTATAGTCATATTGCAGCGTGATGTAATAGATAAAGATGGACGAATATATAGACAGTGTAACTTTTTATAAAAAATACAGTTTTTTTACTAAAAGAAAAGAGAGGAAGAGAGCTCCAGGGCAATGCCGTTTCTTATTCTGCAGCTTTTTTCTTCCCTGCGAAAACCAAGTAATTTTTTTATTCCAGGAAAGTAATGCCTATGCAGTTTTTTTAGCGGAAGAAATGCGGGTGTAATATGTGCAGTCTAGTGAGCAGGTACTATACTTTTTATTTTTTGAAGTACTTAACTTGACGTCCATTGAATTAGTTTCTTTTTACAGCGCCATGACCGTCGACATCTTTTAAGAAAAAAAAGAAGAAGAAAGAAGTTGGTGTGTAGTATGCAGGCATGTATTTATATATGTACCTGCTTTTACAACACATCATGACGACATGCTATTTGTATGTGTGAGCTGCTCAACTTTAAACTTTATTTTTACTCGAGTACACGCCAGACTAGACGCTATATAGCTGCGTTTGTAGTTGAATTACTAGTAAAAAAAGTACACTTAGTGGTATAATAGCATTATATTTTTCTTCTGTGAACGGAAGGAAAAGTAGCAGTTTATACTCTTCACTGATGATGTAAGTTGGAATGAAAGGGGTAAAGAAAAATGGGCTTATTTAGCAAAGGGAAAAGTGTAGCACGTCCAGTGGCAGCATCACAGCAGCAGCAATAGCAAAGCTTCCACTCCACTTCAGAGTCAAGAGGATGAACAATTTAAAGTATCATTTTTGAATTGAATGATCTTCGCATTAACCCAATACAAGTATAGTAGTTGTAATGGTGGTGTTGGGATTGGGTACTAGCAAAAAAATAAGAGACGCGTATGTTGTGTAATATGTGGAGTAGGATTTGTGTGGGTACAGCAGTGTCTGAGAGCTCCTTTTACTTATTTAGGCGAGTTTTCTTGACTTGAGACATTCTTATTGCTTTGAGGCTTTAATATGGTGTGTAATGCAGACTTGAGGATGGATGATACAATAAGCAATATAAAATGATAGTGGAAAAAGAAAGTAAAGTAGGAGCGGAGCCAAACCAAATATATATAAGAAAGCTGAATGTTAAGTTATGAGAATGCGTAGTGGCGGCGGCGGTGGTGGTGTGGTAAGTAGCCAAAATCTAGGATTTTTACACATCCTTTCAAACTACTTAAGTGAATACTATTATTATTATTATGGTTGTAGAGAGAGAGGGAAAGAGAAAGAGAAAAGGAGTGGAAGAGGGGATAATGGATGGGATGGGATGATGAGAACCATGAAATTAAAAAGGAAGTTCCAATTCCAAGATTACCAACTTATTTGAGGAGCTTCCGATGCATCTATCTCTCATTCTTTCCATGCCTCTCAGCCATTCACGCTACACTGTATACTATATACTCCCTATTTTCATTTTCATTTACTTTTGTTATTTGCTTTTTTTGTACTTTGCTGCTGCTGATGTGCATCTGGTCTACTAAATACGACTTTGACATGAAATGGTCACGCTGTCTCTTGCTTTTTTCTTCTTCTTCTTGGACTCGTGCCTATTTATTAGCAAAGCTATTGAGGAGCAGTGTACAAGTATATATCTAACATCAGTATAAAGACTTTAGTCTAGTGATATATTATGTTATTTTTTTCGGAGGGTAAACTTAAGGAATAAAGTAAGGTACGTAAACTTTTGGAAGATTGGTATCTCTTTCCCTTTCTTTTTTTTTGTTTACCGGAGTAAGAGTAGCAGAACCACACAGCATCACTATCATCGCATCATCATTAAGTTTTGCAAGAACAACAATCATTAGTAGATGGGGTATATATATAGCAGTAGTGGTAGTAGTGTGTTGGCTGCTTTTTCGAGTTTTCTCAAAATGTGAAGGAGGATTTGCTGGGGAAAAGATTGGTTGATCGTATGTTTTTCCTCTCAAGAATCTTTTCATTTGTCTGTGAATGGGAATTCTTTGCATTCCAAGAATCTACCATTCAAGTGAGATGAGGAGAGAGAGAAGAGAGGAAAAAACGAGCGAGGAAGGGAAATACTACAACTCCCGGTATTTGTGAGAGCAGACGAGAAGGGCTTAAAGGATGCAATCATTTGTTTTTTCCCCGTTCAACATTGATAGCAAAATCGTTTACACTCAGCAGAAGCGTATATTATTATACAAGCATTTCTGCACTCTCCTGCCACACAATCATCCAACCTCCTCCACAATCTTTACAAAATTACGAATAATTGAGTCCTGCTGAGCCTCACACATATACCACCACCACCACCACCCAAAAGATGAAAATGCATTACATGTAATCTTACTGCTCTCCTTTCTTTTCTACATCTCCTTATCATCCTATTATTATTATTGTTTCTTCTTCTTCTTAGATTACTATATATACATATGGGTATACTTATTACTATACTATATATACTCTTGATTGAAACCAGTTGAACTTGAGATTGAATGGATTTAATTAGTTTTTCCAAGTAGGTATACTTCCTCTAAAACAATAGTCAATAGTAGGCTTACGCACATAAACACACACGAAGTATATCTGTTGTGATTGTGAAAATATGTATCCAAATGCAAAACCATTTTCCACCCAAAAAAATGCTTTGCTTGTTCAACTGGATTACCAATTTTTTATACAGAATAAAACATGTATTGCGACGCAATAACAAATTAGTTTTTTAAATCTTAGGTAGTACATGTCTATTGATATTGTATTAATACGCTCTTGTTTTTGAAAGAAAAAATTACATTTTTGAAATTCAGTTTCAAAGACATACATACCAAATTGCATAAAGACGAAAAAAACTTGTTTCTAGTGCAGACCAATTTTGTTGAATAGATAGAATACCTAATCAAAATGTTTGGCTAACTTATACAAAAAAAAATGTGTAAGATAGCGGGAGCAAGTACAAAGCACCGAAAGCAATTTCCTTCCAAGGTAAAAGAAAAATAATTGAGAAGATAGGCACAGCAATTCCATTCAAAGTATTCCAGCGCCACCATCCACACACACACACACAAACCTACACACTTCCCAAATAAAAAACTCCAATTGAATACAGAGTAGCTATAGTTTTATTAGTGGAAGGCTCCTTTTCCTTATCATCCATACATTAGCAGCTATTTTCCCTTTCCCCGACTCATCGTCGTTTATGTTTTCTGTCTATTTAAATAGCACGAATGCATGGGTACATACATTACATTATGTAGGTACACAATATACTGCAGTAATAATATATTTTGCCTGTGTGTACATTTCTCTCTCTCTTTGGTTCGCAGAAATTGGCCAGTAGTGTAAAAAAGGAAAGAAAAACCGCAAGATTTATCGCGCATTGCATCCACACTTCTTTTGCTTCCTACAGCTTCTATTCAACACTACTAAACTAGTTGGAAGAAGAATCTGTAACAGTTTTTTTTCTCTTCTTTTTTTTATTTCTCCGCACCAAAACGAACTTATGGCCACACGGCAGCGGCACACACACACACACACACCACCACCACCACAGAGGAAAAAAACTTTTTGGCTTTTGCCGGATATAATTTTTGGCTCGTTGAGTATTGTAACAAGTTCAACTTTGCAACAATAGCAGAAAAAAGAAGAAGTGAAAAAAGCCGCTCCTCTCAACTATCAACATCAACACTCCACACACCACCACCACCATCGCATCACCAATGCCACCGCCCAAGGCCTAAACTTTTATACGACCAATTGAATAAATATACATACATAATGTTATATAGCACACAGGAAAAAGTGTACTTTTTACAGACACATACAAACAGGAGCTACATATTTTATGTAAAGCCCACACCTACCTTCCGTTTTTTATTCTTTCCTTCGGTTTTCTTCTTGTGGCTATTTAATTTGACCTAGTTTTCGTTTGTTGAATATAAAATTTTATGGGAATGATTTTTTATTCGACGCCCTGGCTTTTTCTTTTTACACACATCACATCAAATACCATTTTTTCTTGTGTGTTTTTATTTGTATAGCTCGCTCGCTTTGTATTTTCATTTTTTTTTGTGATGCAGTTTTTGTTTATTATCGACGGTGGTACTGATATTTTGAAATTAGAGGATAGTATTCACTAGAATGGAGGTAGCTGAACGTCTGATGGAGTATCACGGTGTTCGTTTGTGAGATCAACTTTCTTACGAAGCGTACAAAAACCGCATATTTAGTTTGTTTTTTATCTTATTACCACACGTTACTTTTTCCTGTCTCTCTGATTTCCATCGTTTTCTACCGTCTTAGTTCTGTAGTAAAGTTACTTTTTTAGTCTTAAAAACAGCTTTAAAATGTCAAAAAGTAGGGGAAAAGTGAATGTCAGCCAAAAGCAGCTTACCGAAGATGATTATCATGTCAGTTTTGGCATTTAACAAGAAAACACTTTCTTCTTCGGCATTGCATAAAAATTCACATCATGTAATCCTCGGATGGATGATGATGATGAGTAAAAAATACATAAAGCGAATAACATACAGAGAAGGGCTGATATTTTTGTTCTCTTCACACTCCTTTCGTCTTAGCTTACTAAATAAAAAAGGTGGTGAGACACATTGACAGCTTATGATAAACATCCGTCAACATCATCATCCACCATCACTACACATCTTAGCGGAAATAAAACTTTTTTAAATGTACACTTTTATGACTTTTCCGACCGACATTCAAGAAAAAGAGGCATCTTTGTATTTGCCGTCATTTTATCCAAATATTCAAAAAAAATGTTCGCTCACCAAAAAAAGCTACAACCAAAAAACTAATTTAATTTTCTTGTCTCAAACCAAAAAAAAAGAGAACAGAAAAATTGTCTCTATATGCACACGTGCATAAAGCAGCCGTAGCTGTCATGTAGATTGTCTTGTCCGCAATATCGCTACAATCTAAATGTATGCAAATGTAAATGGTACCAATACCAATGCAAATGCATACACTTTATTACTCCATATTATATAAAGAGCCGTATCTACCTACTAATAAAAAGAAAGTTGGCAGTGGCCACTATATACTACCATATGGCTTTTTTTGCGGTAAGGTAAAAATAATAGTATTGTGAACAAGCTCAAATGGCATCAAATACTTTTCATTTTCACCCTTTTCTACACTACAAGCCCTACTATGTTTGTCCAGTGTTTGGTAGCGGTTTCGTGATTTTGGGATATTCATCCAATAAAACTTGCAATCACCATCATCATCTCTCCTTTGCACCATTGTTTTGTATTCTAATGGGGTGTTTTGCACTTTGAAAAAATTGCAGTGTGTGTTGTTGTTGTGTGGTTTTGTGATATTATTATGGTGGTGGTGGCGGTATATAGTGTTGTGTGTAAACACACTCATCCAATCCAATTACTCCCATTCATTTGCAAATTTGTATTGCATAACATTGCATACGAAAAAAAATTGTTGTACATGGGACTAATGCCATGTTTTGTTACTTTTTTGTGCGTTTTTATTGCCCACAAAAAAAGACACACACAAGAGCAAACATTTTTACTGTGACATGCAATAAGCAAGGAAACTAGGAAAAAATAGGGAAATAAACAATAGATTGCCACTTTATTACACAAAACACACCCACTATGTATGCTAAAATACCATTTGCTAAAAAAACCTGATGTTAGTAAGCTGTATCATCATCATCATCATCACCATCGTCATTGTCGTCGACGTCAACTTTATGTGGGTGTTTTTGTTTTGCAGTGGTGGTAGATGCGTACATAGATATAATCTTTCCAGCAGCAAAGAGTGTAGTAATAACCAGCATTTTTTACCACATGGCTTGAAAAACATGAATAAACTAACCAAGTAAACGATGTGTTGTGTAATAATAATGTAAGGATTTAATGTGTGCCTTTTTATTTTGGCTATATGCCTGCCTACACACAAAAAAATATATGCCTACCTCTAATAAACCTACAACCCACACGACTCTATTTTTTATAATGCCTGCTGCCTCTCCTGCCTTAGGGTCCACAACTGCGTAATTTTTTATTGGAAAAACCATGTTGCAAACCACTTAGAAAAATTGAAATGGTTTTTAAAGAGTTGATGACAGAATTGTGTTTGTTGTTATTGCCTTGTTCATACATTATTTGCACACTTTCACACGTGCTCTCATTACACTAGTGCTATGAAAATAGGTACACGTTAATACTTTTATAAAGAGAGCAGAGAGAGAGAGAGAAAAAAAAAGATATATCGCCATAATAATTTCGCGACAAGTGACATGTGACAGCTCTTTTCAGTGAAAATTGAAATTTACATGAGCAGAGAGAGAGAGAAAAGAAGAAGAAGTTATTTTCTTTTGCAGAGCGCAGTTTTACTGAAAAAACGGATTACGGGTTTTTATTGAAATGTTTGTAGTTTCTCTAACCGTAAAATAGTAAATAGGTACATATTTTTTATAGCAGTACTAATCATCCGGATGGATTTGAATGTGAAAAATATGAGCTTATTTAATTTAATTCATTTCCATGTTAAAATGGATTCCCTGTTGCGATGGACGGATTTTTATTTTGGAACTCGAGAGAGTATTGTAGCATATCATACCATAATAATGCGTATTTTACGCGTAGGTACATAATATTCTCATGCGTTTGTAATATAAACATTTGTATACCTTAAACCTTGTTAGGATGAGGCGAGCTAAATATTTTTTTCGAGAGATGCGTTTTGTTGTGCGTCGTAATAATAACAAAAAAAACATTTTATACATCTCTCTTTCTCCCTCGCTGGGTATAATAAAGTATTGTGAAATGTTGTTATAACAGGACCACAACAGCAAGGAAGGAGCAAATCATTTTACGAAGCAATTCCCAAAACATGCAAAGTATTCCACATGCACTCATTTTTTTTATTTATAAATTTGTATCCAAAAAATGAAACCAAGTCATAGAAAAAAAAGTAAACAACTCTTTATGGAAATTTTTTCCATATCTATGATGATACTCTTCTTGTTGTCTGCTTAGCTTAGTTTTTTTACAACAGCATTTTTGGTGGAATATAATAATATGTTTATATAAGGTGCATTATACAAGGTAGATTTAAATGTTTTTATTTTTTGCTTGTTGTTTGTTGCTGCTTCCTTCCTTCTCGTTTCTCTCTCTCTCTCTTCAACAATAAGTAAAACAGGCTTACATTAACTCCGACAGGGATAATACGCACAATAAACATTCCAAAACAAGCCAAACCAAACCAGGCAGTAGGAGCAGCAGAGCAGGAAAGATTGGAGTAGGAGAAAACTTTGAGCCAGCATAAAAAAAGAAACACATTTTTTTCTTCTCTTCTTGACTCCCATATTATTTCCCTACAGCCTTCTCCTCTCTCTCTTCTCTTCTCTCTTTCCCCTTTTTTATTCGTTTTTTTTTTGCAAAAAACAAAAACGAGCCATAATCCTGGGGATTACGATTCGGAATATAGGGCACAAAATAAACTACTCTTGGTGGTGGTATATGGCGGAGGTTGAACTCGTATCATCAGAGAAGAAGGAAAAATAACAACAACAACAGCAACAAAACATACAATATTACTATTGTGTGGTATGGATGTATGGTGGAGGAAAAAAAAGTGTGGAGAGAGCAAAAGAGCTCTAGTGAAATTCACAGTGGAGTTGGATAAAATAGGAAGGAAAAGGCGGAACTAAAAATGGAATGCAGGAGCGGCAGCAAGCCCTATGTAACTACTAAATAATATACCTACCTACATTGTATATATTTATGTAAGTATAGTTCAAGTAGTAGGAAGAGGGAGATAGCTCTTTTGTGGAGGATGAATCCCACTCAGAATCCGTTCAAAAGTAAGCCAAGTCTAAAATGTCCCGGGAAGAAGAATGGAATTGTTTTACACACAAATATTTATATATATTTTTTGGAACCAGTGATAAAGCCAGGGAATATGAGAATACTTTACGTTTTTTTTCTATGAGAAAAAAAATTCACAATTTATTTTTAAAATGGAAGGAAACCAAAAACATGGTGCAATAATAATAGCAGTGTATATGTGATATGTAGGGCAATAGTAGTAAGATATTTTTTTGTACATATAATGTACTTACATTTTTTGTATGTATTTATGTCTATTTGTATGTAATTTTACTTACTGGTCAGCTCGACCACAAGCAGCAGTAAGAGTAAACTACTGGACAAATGGTAGGAGCATCATTATAGCAAACACCACGTCAGCACATTTAAAAATTGGCAAGTCAAAGTACCTGGCCTATTTGGTTCAGCCCTCTTTTTTCCGTATGAAATACTTGACCCCACCATAACTTTTTCCTCTTGTGTGTTTATATATTCGCATATACTTTGCACTTTTGAAAATGGGAATCGCTATAAAAAAAGGGTGGAAAAATAAGAATGTGTTGAGAAAAGCAAAAAAAAAGTATTATTGCTTTGTGCTTATCTATATAAAAACCATATATTATATTGTGTACTCTCCTCTGATACTTTTTTACTATTATGGCTGTACATGATACCTATGCATCAATAAGAAAAAGTGTAAACACGTTCAAACGTTGGTTTGAAAGTGTTTTTAGTGAATTTTCTACGAGAGAATGGTAAACATTATTATGGCTACAAATAACAATATTTCTACACTAGCAACTATGTGAGCTTGATGGTGGTGGTGGTGGTGGTGTTCACTTGATACATGTGTACACATGTAACTTTAAAGGTAATATATTATGCTCATATTCTAGAGAGTATCAGAGTTTGTGTGTGTATTTGAGAGAGAGAGAGAAGAGTCGTTTTAGTACCCAAAAGAGAAGAGTTCAGTTCACATGAACCTTCAAATTATGTATAGCGCAAGAGGCTAAGTTATATTTATGTTATACAAATGTATACATTTTAGATTGAATCCGACAAGGCAAAGGCTAGGTAGAGTAATGCAGTCATAATTCACCTGAGTTACCGACAACAGCGGTGGTCCCACGAGAACTAAAAACTCTACTCGTAAATCTTGAGGGGAAAACTCCGAGAAATTATGTTATCCATACTGCCTCACCATCCATGTAAACTTATATATGCTTACTAACTGTAACAGCGATAATGTTTGTTGGGTTGTTGGGGAGATCTATACAAAAAAATGTATATTGCAATGCAACACACCTGTATATATATTATACACAATGATACTGGAAGACGACTACTACTATTATTACAACACAACATTAAAAAGTCTAGCTAGTTAGTTAGTGCACAATGCAAAGTTATGTACACAAGGAAAATGGTGGGAATGGTGTTCCTTTTACTGTTACTCGTTTTACTGACTTGCTTTTGCTGTTATTGCTACAGGTAAGAAAGCTCTAAATAACGGAACATTTTTATGCTGTTTGACCATGAGTGCAGCAACGGAGGCGGATCAACGAATAACAACAACACTATATACCACCACACACCATCATGCTGTCTCACTAAAAGTTTTCTATCTTGCAAACTCCTTTTTCTGCAATTTATTTACTACCAATTTCCTTTTATTTAACTAGTCCAAGGTGACATGGGTAAAATGAAAGAAATAAACTAAAATTTGCTGCGCAAAAGAATTTTGAAATTGCATCTTTTTTAAAAAGATTTTCAATCTTCAGTGAGCCGAGATAGATAGACAGATAAAGAAAGTAAAACATGCTAAACATCTACATAAAACATAAGATAAACACACAATCTGTGTACCTAAACAAACATATTGATCAATAACTCACATCGTCTCATCAGTAGCAGAGATTAAAGGTTTTATTTGGACAAATTACAATGCACATCACATACATGAATACAGCAACATGTGAGCAGATTGAATCTACAAGAATTTCCCAGCTAATATAATAAATATTATAATATTGATTGGCATCTTAGACATAAATGTGTTTTAGTTTGTCATAATGTGCATAGTGCTATGCACTTCGTAGCACGGTTAATATTTACTCTCATTAAAATCACAAACGATTTTTGCATGCATGAACTGAATTGAAAATGAAAGGATCAACTTTCAAAATATTTGGGACCTTTTTACTTTCTTAACAACAAAAAGTTTTCTCATGCTCAGATCCTCTCATGGCTCTCATCTGACTTTTGATAAATGGACTAAATGCAGCATTCCTACATAGATTTACCACCACTGTCAACATCATCATGATGGAAAGAAGACTACTCCAGCCAAAAAAAAACTACTTAACCATGTAAAATAAAGTCATTCAAAAAGATACTAAATCTGCATAAATGATTAGGCCATTCCCTCCCAGTATTATTACGGTGCAAGACTCTTGGTACTTTGTTAGATGGAATGTCTTCCAGTTCGTGGAACACAACCGCACTCTTTGAATTAAGCACTTCATATATGCACACTATATTCTTTCTTCGGTGTATTCATAATCAGAAAATCAGTGTACCCAAACCACCACCACTCTGACCCCATCAAACAAACTTCCATATATATTCTTCTTCTTCAGAGCAAACGACTTACTCAGGCCAAGTCAGAAATCGTTGGCTACGCAGTCATTAGACTTATGAAGGTATGTATATATCTAATGTCAGTTTGAAACCGCCACATTAAAATCCCTGTATAAATTACTGACATCATCTTTATCTTTCTCCACGTGTAGCATACACACACACATTATCCCATGTTTTAAATTGTAGCAGGTCATAATGAAAAGTAATAAATTTACATTTGTTTCCGTGTGAATGTGGTTGCTGCAGCATATATTTTGTAGCAGTTGTTGCTCAACTTTCAGCCTCTTCTTTTAAACCTTGTCTGGATGCCGCAAAAGCATAATTAGAGCGTGCTCCACAATAATAATAAAGTATTTTTTTGCCTCTTCTGTGAAGATACTACAAGTGTGACGTTTACACACACACACAAACACACCGTATAACTTTAAGTAGGACACACTGTACAACAGATTCGTGTGAAATATAAAGTTCAAAGCTTTGAAATAATAATAAAATATCTATCTAGTACGCGCAGTACACACACTTATAGTATTCCAATAATATATCATCATGAAAATGCGTGTACTCCATTGCAAATGTGTATTCACTCAGCCTTTCCAGCGCGCACATATTATCTTGCTCATCAATTTTCATTGCACGGCATGCCCTTTGATCTTCAATAGCTCTCTCGGAGAGAGAGAGAGAGAGAATACACTCTTTGATTACTTGACTTTAAAAAAAAGCACGACTAGTCGCTTTAATAAATTTGAAACTCTTTTTTTCTGTTTGAAGAGAATTTTTTTTTCTGTTGTGACGTGCTTCAAGCATTTATGCCTACTTTAGCTTGAAATATGCTGTCGCTCTGTATAAAAAGCTAAAGAAACTCCATACAAACTTAATTAATNTGTCGCTCTGTATAAAAAGCTAAAGAAACTCCATACAAACTTAATTAATACGCCAATATATTCCTGTCGTGCATTTTTATTTTATAAAAAAATAAAGCTAATGAAGACGTTTTTGGAAAATCATTCAGACGAAGATGGAATTTTAAAATCAATATTAGAGCCCACTTAGCTAAAAAAAGTCTCCTTTTACAAGCAAGAGTGCCGAAGAACGAGCAGATCAGAAAATTTAAGCCGAAAATCATTCGGTGCGTAAACTTATTTTTTCTTAAGAGAGTCTTTTCCATTTTAAAAACTCATTATTTAAATGACTACACACACAAGACATCAGTGAATAATTTTTTTTCTAACCCCTAAAAAGATTCCTTTTACGCACTTATTCTTTTATATGCACATATTGTATTATGCATATAAAAGCGTGTTTTCTTGACACTTTTTTTACAACCCAAAATGGAAATTACATAAATAAAAAAGGGGAAAATACGCAAAGTAGCTTTTTTCATTGGCGGTGAAATGGTTGTGGTAAATATTGTGTCGTGTCGTGTGGAATTTTAAAATGCTTTCAATTTCC
This sequence comes from Paronellides praefectus, assembly GCA_027744595.1. Lineage (NCBI taxonomy): Eukaryota > Metazoa > Arthropoda > Collembola > Entomobryomorpha > Paronellidae > Paronellides > Paronellides praefectus. The sequence goes on along the minus strand of JAITYZ010001476.1, from coordinate 12,045 downwards.
ATTACATTTTTTTACTCTGTTCCTTCCTCCTTTCACTCAGCACATTTCTTACAAGTGAGTATTATTGAAAAGTTCCTCCCGTCCGCGTCCTTTGATAGAAGATGGGGTTTTTTCTTGGCTTTCATGCCTACCTTACATACCATTCTTTAGTAATGGCAATGCCAGTCCCACATTGCTACCTACCCGGTACGTACCGTATTTATTCCACATTTTTTTACAATGTACTACACTCAGAGAGAAAAGAAACCCATATTGACAATCTGACATTGACATCTACATCAAGCTCGACAGCAACATCCGGCAAAGACATTGACATCAACATTATAGAATTTCATGTTATTATTCCGATACCTACAATACCCCACATATTTTTTAGAAGAAAAAGTTAGCAAAGCAGAAAATAACTTTGTATGTTGTAGTAAACATATAGCTTGAAAGGTGAATGGTCCCATGTTCATAATATCTTTTGCCGTTGTCGTCGCCGTCGTCGTCGTAAAAGAATAAAAGATTTTGGGAGAAGGAAAAAATAAAGTGAACCAGATGACGACAAAGAGGAGAAGGAGGAGGAGGAAGATGGTCTTAGACAAAAAAGTATGGTTATTTGAGACTACATTGGTTGAATTCTTTTTTTTATGCGTAGAAATGTACATACATAGCTTAATATTCTTTTTTCTTTCAAGTATGTACATATTATCTTGCGATCATGTAATAATCCCACTTTTTTTCTGTGAATAATTCAATATCAAGATGCTTCCTCATGTCATACCTTGTTACATAATACCTTTACATTGGGTATTATCTAATGTTGGGTTGGAACAAACAATTTTCAACAAAAAAGAAGGATTATTATGTTGTACGTGAGGTATTGATTCTGAGAAAAGGGAAGGATAATAATATGATGCTACTACATTGCGTATGCATAATGTTGAATGTAATGGGAAAAACTTTTTATGGAGAAATGTAAGACAAGAAGTAGATGTAAGGGTCAAGTACCTGGACATGAAATCGTCTGTGGAGGCAGCCAAGCAGTCACTTGAATAGATTATCAATATTACGGCATCTTTTTGATCCGTTTTGATTCCTTGAATGGGAAAATGTTCTTTTCCAAATAATATCAACTGTCCCATCAGAGAGATCAGAGGGATCATAACATTATGATTTTGTTGTGCTTGCTTGCTTGCCTATTTTGTGTAATTTAATTTAAAATCTAGTCACGCGTTACATCAACAACAAGCAAACAAGCAAGAAAGGGAATCCTCATATTGATATAAAAATAGGCTTACCAGTCTACTTAACTTGCTTCACATTTAAGGCAGCCCTACAGAGAGTGATGTAAGCTTAAAAGGAAAACAATAATACTATTTTTTGTGTACCCTTTCTTGTTATAAGATATTTTATATTTACCCTATTTACATCTCACGTCACAACAGCAGCATAGCAGTAGTAGTAGACGCAGCAGAGCACTTATTCTAAAAGTGGGGATCATTTATGTGTCCAATGCGACACACGAGATAATCTGATGATCGTATTGATTCTTTTTTTTATAAAAAATATTCTTGCTATTCAGATTATCAAAGGATGATAAGATTAACCAATTTTCTCTATCGAGTCACACAACTCAGAGTATAGCTTGTTTTGTAAATTCTTTTATGCAACGAACTGATAAAAAGGGAAAATGGAACATGGTAGAATATATATGGATTTTTGAATACAAAACGAAAAAAACGACTTATTGAACTCAAATAATAAAAAAATATTGTAAACGTACGCACAAAAAGATGTATTTTATTGTATTCATACATGCACGCTTGTAGCAGGTGTGAAGCTATGTAAAAAAATGTTAGTATTACACGACGACACGTCACAGTCACAACATCACAGACCTACCTTCACGTTCGCATATTGCATTTCTTCAGGAACTCTCTCTCTCGCTGTTAGATAATAAAAATTCGATTTGTTCAACTTTGGAATGTAAGGAACTGGGGCAAAGGGGCATGCACATAGGCATTAGTCACATACAAAAGAACATTTTTTTTATATTTTGTGTGTGTTACACCGTGTCTTTTCACCTATCTCGGTGTATGATCAAAAAAAGCCAGCAAACATGACATATAGTCACCTCCACCACTACCACCAGGTAAACATGTTAAAGTCTATTATTGTTGTAAAAAGGATACGATATTATGGATCCATTGTGCATATAAAAGGTATTGTAAAAGTAGTGTCATGGGTATGTATGTAGGTATGAGTATTCTATGTATACCGCATGTTCTACATCATATAAATGACATGGTATATATCCAAAGAATAAAAAATACATAAGTTGATTCCATTATTATTGATCGTAGACAGAGATATGAAAGCGTTATATTTAACCTTTCCTTTCACTGCATTGTCAGAAAATGTCAAATCTTTGAGAAATACTATTAGTCATTCAACGCCATCCCTATCAACATCAAAAAAACCTGAAGAGATGTCATTCGAGTTGCCTCATATATTCTACTCTGCTCTGATGTCGTCGTGTTCCAACTTTCAAGTATACAGCTTTTGGCCGTAGCAGTAGTGAAATGGAAAAAAAACATCAAGATCAAATAATAGTGATAAACGAGCAAAGAGAGAGTACATTTTTTTTCTGCATTGGTCATCTATCCTTGGAAAAAAATATTATATCCCTACATGCTATGCAGTAAATAGGTAAACTCTTATGAGTTTATATAACCTGCAGGGAGATTTGTCTGCCTCAATGCTATTATTATTCAACAGTCTTTCATACTTACACTCCTTTTCCACAAAATGCAATACTTCGGCATGTTTATTTTTGGTGTCTATCAAATCTGTATTTAAGTTGCCGTACATTTTTGGTTGGAGAAATATATTATCTGCGTTCATTATATGCAACTTTTATAATCTTTCTCATCTCACGTCAAAATATTTTACTTTCTTACATTTTTGTACCACACATCAACCAACAACCGTCAAAACATTTTTGTTTTGTCATTTTTCTTGCTATCCGCATGCATATTTTGTATGCTACTAAACTTTGCTAGTTTTAATTTAATTAGGAACATGCATAATGTAATAATATACAACAACACGGCTAAATAGTTAACGTGGCTAGATGTGTTGTTGTTGTTGTGGCTTGAGGCTTGCCTCTAGTTTAATATCGTATCTGTACAACAAAGCGTTCTCCTTGTCTGTTTTTCTGTCCCCGTCTCTCCACAAACGAATATTAATCCTCTTTAATGTGAGCAACTAATCAAGAGTGGCACTTTGAATTTTTTTATAGACCACACCGTCTCTGGCATGCCCCATTATTCTCATCAAAAAAGATGAACAAGAAAAAAAGGAACAAAACCTTTTGTTGCTTTAGGTTTGCTGGTTTTGTTTTCGCTGGCTCAACGTTGAAATTAAAGCTTTACATGTGTAATATTTTTGCTGTGTTGATGACGGTGTAACATGAAAACATGTAGAGAGCCTTAAGGCTAGAATCTTTCATCATTTTGTGATCCAGAGAGAGAGACACACATGACGTGTTCTTTTATGCTTATATCTTTCCCGATCCAACTGACTGGTGAAAATATTACGGCAAGTGAATGTGTTTATGTAGCTATGTATGTATATTTACAACCATTTTAATATATGGAATATTAATCGTATCAGAAATATATACAAATATTTTGTATCCCAGGATTTATAAAAGATTTCAATGTGAGAAATCCAGACACCGTCGCGTCATCCACGTCACCACTGCCATAGGATATAATTATATACCTACATAAATTTATAAATATAGCAAATTCAAAGGACTTTTATACGTTTCATTTGATTTCATTAGCACATCATGAGGGAAGCGCAATAAATAACCTGTTAATTACCACACGCAGCCAACAACATCCCGCCTGGCGACACCGTCGACAATCAAAGATAAATGTGCCTACTGTTTCTCTCTCTCTCTCTTTCTTCTTTTTTACCCTTCATTCATATGTGTATGCACCAGCCCCACCATCATCATCACATCACCCACATCACCACCACTCCCTATTATTTACACACAGAGAGGGTACGCATGATTATATTACTGTTGTGATTGTGGGGACAAAAGGATTTATATGCCATGCCAAACTTTGTACCAGGAATTGAAATCGTCGAGGAAATTTCTAAATCATCCTTCCTCCTTCCAAAAACACACTGTTTCATAAAATAAAACAAAGCAACCATAAAGAGAAAATATATACGCACAACGTACTATCTAATGGAATGAAATAACATAAAGTGCTGTCACACACCAGTATAGTGACGATCACCACTTTACCACACTACTAAAAACAATAATAGTAATATTGTTGGATTGCTAAAATGCACGCACATGTCCACAAGGGATTCACTCTTTACTAATTACCAGTTTGCAAGCTTGACAATTAAAGCTTTGAAAAAGCGTTGCATTGTTATGGATGTGTTTTGTGGTGAAGAGACAAGCAGGCGATAGACGAACGACGTTTTTGAGCATTAAAGTCTTTATGTTATATTGTCTGTTGATTTAATAAATCTGTTGTTGTCATTTCATTCTCACATGCTAAATGTTATAATGAGGATAATACTTGTTTAAAATATGTCCATGTTTTGTGTGTGTTGTACATGTATACACGATATGTACAATAATATGTGGGGGAAAGAGAGAGAGAATTCAATTCACAAGGCTTATGCGAGAGGAAAGGATTAGTTTGCTCTTTTGAGTTTCAAATGAATGCTTTTTAGAATGAGTGGACGCCAGGAAGAGCAAATGAGCCACTCCCTCCATCCGAGTACTTAGATCATTGACAAGGGAATATAGAGGAAGGAGGATATTTGTAGGTAAGTATGCGTTTTAGAATCACTGTTCCAAAATGCTAAATAACCTGGAAATTTCCATGTTTGTTTGTGTCTGACAAATGTAAAATCTCTGAGCTGTGAACAAACTAATGCAAAATAGTTAAAGTATCTCAACCTCTTTTCGTCGTGCACATTACTTTTATTACTTTAAAGCAGAGCAGACGTTGTACAATGTACACATTTCATGATTTTGGGAATGAACTGAGCTTCAATGTCACCTACAAGAAAGCAAGGAGTAGCATTGCAAGGATGCATGTTACAGTGACATGTTATAATTACTGCAGCCCATAATTCAATTGTAGTAGACGTTGTGTACGACATTTCCTTTTTACTTGTCTGCAACATGCATGACCAAGAAAGCTATTTTACAGCGACACACAATAAGCGGAGTAAGCTCAAATGTTATTATGACTTTTGGTTTGCTTATGGTCCAACATGAGAGAATGCCAGCACAAACCGGTAAAGAAAATTAGTGGATAAATAAATGGGGTCTCGCGATGAACAAGAACAAATTTCTAATAAATTTTCATTTTCCAGGTGAAATGTTCAACTTTGTTTAGCTTGCCTAGCAGGACAATAATGAAACCGTTGTCGTTGGTGGTGTGGTGACAGGTTTTTTTTGGTGTGGTATTTGTTGGTTGCTGACAATTAGTTAATACAACATTGGTAAACCACCGACCGACTGGTTTGATGTCGAAAAACAGAAATGTTGGCATGTAAAATGTATTCTCGCTAACAAAAGTATAATGTTGTTTCAACTGCTGGTTAGTAACTTTCTGTAGCTGGTGGATAGTTTCTTTTGGTTTGACACAGGTTTGCATTTCAATTAAAGTGACAATATATGTTATTGAGTAGGACCTTCACCTGACCTTCAGCTGAGAGGAAGGTTTTTTTTTAAACTCTCTCCTGATACCTTTTCGACAATGAGAACTGGCTGGCGTACATGACCACGAAATTCAACATACATCTGATGCTCTGTGTGTATTATTCTGCACCCCCAATGTTTTTTAACGAGGTTGATTATGCACTAGAGTGTGCAAAATATTAGTAGGCATTTATTTTATGGTTTAGTAAATCAATACAATATTTTATTGTGGTTTTTGGTATATTTCTTCCTGTAACGAGCTGCCTGTCATTCTAAATGTGTAAAAGTAAATATTCGGATAATCCAGTTGATTTAGCCCGAAAAAAGATTTATTTGTCAACAGCAACACAGCAGCACGGTGTTGCCAGAAAAACCACAGAAATGTACATGGACAGATGGTAAATTTGTGACAAGACAAGTTTTACCCTTACAAATTCCTCTGTTGATCCAGAAAATTATAACGGTATGTTTAACATATATCCATACATAAGGAAAGGGTATATAGAGATTTTTTGTGTGTTATGGTAAGTAAAGCATTAGAGAATGTTTACTCATGTGATAAATGTGGGATAATTTGCAGGGAAATGAGGCAGCCCATATATCTCTTTGATAGTTGTTGACGTTAAAAGGGTGATAGGAATTGATGAGCTGTTGAGCAGAGATTGTCTCGTTTGGTACAGATTTTCTGATGGTTTCAGCCATATATAACCCTTCCTTTTCGAGCAAAAGCATTTTCTCCTCTGAAACATTAAATGAATGAGTATAATTTAAAAATTTGTGTAGGAATTACAAATTTCCGCTAAATTCTTATTTTTTTTCTTCTTCCGATAAGTCACACTGTCACACCAACCACCACCCCCCAACAACAACAACCAAAACAACAGATGCATCAACCATTTTTCAACTTTCATATTCGACTTTCAAAATTCATGAGTCACAAACCAAACCGCACCAGAAAGTCAATCGTTCATTCAAAAAACGACAACTATTGTCATCAAAATCATCAAAGGAAACTACTACTGCTCCCATCATCATATCTTCAACAAACCATGCAGTGTGTAGCACACTCGTTCACGAAGAAACTTCTCCAGCCAAAACAACATGGAAGTATCAGTACTTATTTTTTTTCGACACATACACCACACCACATCTCATAAAACCAAAACCCTTTCATTTCACCTCATTAATTTTAAATAAACTGGCGCATTTGCTTATATACATAACATACATCATAAACATCATGTTATATACATTTTCTGCTCCTGTTCCGGCACTTGGGTTTCATTCTAGCAGTAAACTGTCCATACAACAGAAAAAGTCCTCATTCAATAAGTGCATTAAGGCGAAAAAAATTGTAACGGAGAATCATTGAGAAAAGTAAATGGTATTTGAATTGGATGGTGGAATAGTTTTCATGTATGTATAATAGGACGTGTGTGTGTGTGTGTGTGTGTGGGCTTGGTTTGGCAAGTATGTATGCTTCATTCAATGCATTCATACATATTCATTTCCCTGTGAAAGGAAATGGAATGACATGACTACACGGTTTTATATCGTCTGATATTTTTTTTTCTTCTTGGGACCTTCACACGATCACACCAGAGATGCAAAAGAGAAAGACAGTTACAACAGGGTCCAATGTTATCTAATGTACATTTCTCGCACGCACCCAACCATCATCACATCATTCTTTTTTTTGCTATTTAATATGATAAGCAATAAATTGAAATTTAATATGGCCATGAAGAGTAATGATTGCCATCGAGAAAATGAAACAAGGAGCTACAACTATGATCATCATTATTGCCATCATCGGTGTCATCATCGTTGATTTTTTTGGCAGGCGGAGACACACATTCAACGAAATTGGTAACATGTGCGTGCGTGTGTGCAGGACTGCGAATTGAAGCTTGGCAGCCACAAACTCAAAACCAACTAAAAAAATTGCATTTTTTCTGTTGTATATTTTCCCCCTTGTTCCTTTTTAGAAATGTATTAAATGTAATGTAATGATTATGAGGTGATGTAATTTAATGTGATGGTATGGCTGAATGAAATGGCATCAATACAACATTTTCACCACGAGCAAAAAAAACTTGTGTGATGTTGTTTGGTTGACAAAAAAAATCAAATACCTATTTCGTTTCCTCCATGGAAAACGAAAAAATAGTATCTCTCTGTCTCTCTTTCTAACAAAAAAGTCCCTCCAGTTTTTTGTCGTTAGTGAGAAAAGGAACGTGAAATGACTGGGATGATGATAGAAACGACACGAAAACGGCAACAACGGGGAACGTGGATGATGTTGGATGTGTGCGTACGAAAAAAATAATTGTAAATATAATATATTATACTTGTATACTGCACGAGTTTTATAATATTACTCCAGCAAGCAAGTATAGAGATCTGAAAAGGAAGAAAAAAAGGAATGAATGATCCTGTTTCCTCGTTTCATGCCTTTTGACATCATTCCTTCCGTTGCGTATCCTGTGTCTATGCTGCTACTGCTGCTACTGCTGAAGTACTGCTTTCATCGTCAATATTAACTAGTGGTATTTCTCTCTTTCTTTTTTTGCCTTTATTCACCAAAATTCTGCTGACTTGCAGTTACGCAACAAACTCGCAGAGACTCAACCCAGCGGAGTAGGACAAGACGACAAAACCAGGAGGAAAAGGTCGTACTGTTAGTATTTAATATGCATGATGATGCGAGCAACATGACAGTTAGAAGAGTATTAACGAGTACTTTTCCTCATTCCCTGGATAATATATATTTTTATAGCGAAAGCACGAATCATCGAACGAGTAAAATGACATATAAAAATATGTATACATAGCTATACAGCAGCGAGCAGCGTGGAGACCAACGACCGACGACTGAACGGGTGCTGCTCACTCAAGACGACCGTTAAATTGAAGAGAAAGGACATTTCCAGTGTGTGTATGTGTGTATTATTTTTTATACCTATCATCATGAATATGAAAAGTGTACTAATAAGCAATAAACGTTCATTCACATTTTCAACACAAAAATACTTCTTGTATGGCCTTCTATAGTACTCTGGGGATTTTGTGGGTGTGTGTATAAGGCCAAGAAGGAAAAGTATATTATGTGGTTTGGCTGGGCTCTTTTGGTATGTCTTGCAAGAAAATGTATGCACATGATAGGGCGCATAATAACATGACATTGACATTGTAATCAGCCACTTGACTCTCTGCTTTTCCTTTTTATCGGAAAAAATTCAAGAATTCCAGGAATCTTTCAGGGTCTTTGCAATATTATTTGATAATAATATAAAGAGATAAAAAGAGAGCAGAGAATATTATTTTTATATTACACATCTTTTTAGCATTGTATAACGCCATGTAATATATTACAAAACATTTAACCAATAACTTACTTGTTATTAGGTTACCTGTGCGGCACAGGCTGTGCCCGTTGGTAGCATTATTGATTTACTGTATCCTTTGTGAAAATCCAGGAAATCGTAATGATTTCTCAAATGAACACACACTACAAAGCTACATGTAATAATACAAGTTGTATTATACAACATTTTAATGATGGCGGATTCGGTAACAGTAAACAAACAAGTCGGTATTAGTTTCACTGTTTTGCTGTATCAGGCAAGGCAGCTATTTCTCAATCATGTTCATTCAAATAAATACCTTTCAACATTTTCTAAGACAGTTATTTTTTCTCTTGTGAAATCCTGTCGCTTTTACCAGACTCGTCTGGAAAAAGATTTCGCGAAATAAGAGACGGGGAAAACAGGCACATATACCTACTTGTCTAGGTGTACTATTATGTATGCAAACCACTCCATCAATATTACCTATACAAGAGCGAATATGAATGATTATAAAGGATGATTTATTGATTCATAATCATTAGTACACTTCTAACGATTCCCAGACAAAACATCAGATTGGGCAAGCATCTTAGAAACACTGTTATAATTAAACTGCAAAAAATGATGACGATGGTGAAAATAACATTTATTCGCTTGATGAAAACTTTTGATAAATTGAGAAAGCCTACGTGCTATTTGCAGAGCATTCGCTATTCGCTGCCTCCAAGCTACTTCACTTTTAAACATGATGATGATGTTGTTTTTTTTATTATACTGTAATCATCGTACATACATAAACTCACATTTGTATCTACCTCGTTGAATTGTAAGAGTAATAATAAATTTGCAAATAAAGGGTAGGTCTATGGTATATTATACACTATATATTCATCAATTTTGCATTTTGTCAATCGTTCAATCTTAGATTTTCTGCGAGCAATTAATGAAGAATTGGCTTTTGGTGGATTACAATAATTCTAGCATACTGTCTATATGTATATATGATTTTTTTTCTGTGCCGCTATTTGGTAAAATAAAAAGTGCAATGACATCTCAAATATAGCAGGGTATATAAATATATATATCATGTATATTATTGACAGAAATCAATAAAAAGCCTCTAGCTTTTTTTTCTTTTCCATTTTTTTCCAAAGTCAATATAGGTACTTAGGTATATCGTGTTACACCAAGTAAATATAGGTAGGTATACCCGAGATATAGTAACGGAACGTATAAAAGCTGCTTGACTGCTCGACATGTATAGTAGGATGTACGAAATGATGAAATTATGGATGCCTCTGGTTTATTTACCTACATTTCGAAGAAAAAACAAAAGAAAGCATAACAAAAGAACAAAATGAAACTCAACCATATATTTTCCAGGATTTTTACATTTATAGCTACCTATACACAAAAACAACTTTTTTTATACTGGATAGTAGCTTACAAGCTCATAATTACTACATTGCCATAAACCATTATAAATTATACACGAGAAAAAGTCAACTTGTTTACTTGGCGCTACAAAAAAACAACAACGGTACACTTGGCTTTGGGCCACACTTGCAAAATAAAGTTTGTTACAGCAATTTTATTTGTTTTTTACAGTAAAAAATGAACACTTCAATACAAAACCAAGGAGGTGTAGTCTAATAGTGTTTGCGTCATCACCACCGGTCGTTTGATTTTGAGGACATGTGCTGACAGAGTGATGATATGTATAGGTATTTAGATGTCTCTATTAAAATAAAATCATCAGTTTATACCTCCATTATTTTTTTTACAAAAGTAAACCAGCACACTTGCCAAAGTTTATATATGAATACTAACATGCACAGAAAATAGGAAACAAAAGGTCACATAGATATTACGTCAATAAATAACAACAAATAATAATAATTATAATTATAATAGCAGAAGCTTTTCTCTTTGCAAACTAGATTTTTTTCTGCTTGAAGAATAATAGGTACAATTAGAGTGTGTTCAATTCGCCAAAAAATAATAATAAATGACTAAAACTTATTGTAGCGGAAGGATTAACAAGACTATATACCTATATACATACCTATATGTTTATGGATAGATTGAAGGTAGGAAAGTAACAGATTTCCTGTGTTTTGTGTGCACAAAATCAAGCTGTTATATATTTCTTATATCTTTTTTATCCAAGATACATTCATACTTAGGTATTTATAAATGTACCCGTGTAACTCTATTGTTCACGGCTGACTAATTTATATTGCATTATTAAGTGTGTATGTACGTATGGTCATATACATATATGGCTTCAGTTATACCCAGGCTATGCCATCCACACACACACACGTGTGTTTCAATGATTCATAAACATGATACCTACCCTCTTGATATGTATGACTTGTATGATATGTATATATGTACATATATCCCTCTACTATCAACATTTCATTCCAAGAAGCTTGTTTTCATATTGAGCAATATGTATTCTCGATAAAAAATTATAGACAAATAAGAAGGAAAAGCAAGAGAAAAAATCATGGCCCAATTTTTCCATTTTTTCTCTCTCTTTCCCTTCCTTTCTTGTCTTGCCATCGCGTGTGTATACTTCATCAAATCATATTTTTATCGGAACAGAACAGAAGAGCAGCAAAAAATATTGAAGAAAAATAGCTCGGGTGTATATACTTATTTGTGTGTGTATTCTTCTTTTCTTCTTCGAAAGGGAGACCAGAATTTTTTTGCTGACTTACTTTCACTGCTGCACATATATATTTGTAGGTGGATACAAAAAATGGTATATCCATCAGTCAGCCTAGAAGAGGGAACAAGTACAGTATAAAAAGTCAGGATAACCGAAATAAAAAGTTTGCCGGTCACACAAAACACTTCCTATTTCCTTCACACTACTGTCTGTAATAATGCGAATTGTCTGGAAAAACGTGCTATTCTTTATCGGTATAGTACATAAATAAAAAATATACA
>JAITYZ010001475.1:0-25848 GCA_027744595.1 Paronellides praefectus | reverse complement strand
GCACTTTTTTCTCTTTTTATTCATTTTTACATCATTTTTTCTACTTTCACTGCCACCATCCATACCACAGTAATGTTTGTTTTGCAAAGGACCATGCTATGCATTTCACACACGCACATCACATGACCAAAACATATACACATTTTTTACACAGTACCCTAAAATCAAGAAAACCACTTTTTCTACTTTTTTCTGCCTTCAGCAAGAAAAGGTTCACAAAGTACAAACTATTCGCACTTTTTTGTTTCTTATCCGCATTCTCATCATTATATTCCTATTTCTCCAAGTCTCATCTTTCTCTAAAAACACGTTATTCTCTTCCTTTCTCCAAAAAGAAAGCTAAAACTTTTTCCCTTTTCTCTTCCTTCCAAAATAGCGCGTAAACACAAGAAAAAAATGAAAGTAGAAGTGTGTGTCCAGGGAGATAATATTAAAGTCTTGTGCATTTTACTTTTTCAAGAGTGTACTTCATAACTTTATGCTCCAACACTTTCTCTTGTTCTCTCTTTTTCCCTTGTGCTGTCATGTTTTATTTTTGTATAATGAGGGTACATCATTTTCATCTTTTCTCTCTCTCTCTCTCTCTCTCTCGTCCCTCTGTTTTTTATGATGCACTCCTCATGATCATCATTTTCTTCTTCCCTTTTCACTTTCACAACTGTAATATATCACTGTCACTCTGCGAGGTTTGAATATAATATGTATATCTTTTAAAGAGAGAAAGATGAGCAGCAGCAGGAAAAAGGAAGCATCTATAAAACTTTTTCACGGATGAGTAGATTTTCTCAAGTGGAAAATTTCTTTTAAATATTATTAGATGTAACATGAACATGTTTAAAAGTTTAAACGACATGTGTCCTTCTTGAGCAATGCACTCTCAAAAACACATCCACTCAGTTTATGCTACTATTATTAATCAATATGTATATCCGCTACGTCAGTTTACATATTTTTTTCTCTTTAAAAATTAAAATATTATTATCCACTCTGAAATTTCAAAGACATTTTTTTTTCTCCAAGAAGCAAAATAAATAGCATAACATGCACAAAAAATATATTAAAATAAGTTCCCACGGGAAACTTTTTTTCCTTTTAAAAAGCCATATCCATAGGCTGGTTTTAAAAGCTTTAATAATATGTTTGTGTATAAAAGCATGCAAGTAGTAATCTGCACACAGATGTTTCTCTCTCCCGCTTTTTTACGACTTGCTCTGTAAAAACAGTGGAGAATATATGCTTTTTGTGGTGGTACTAAAAAACCAGCAGGAGATCTCTTCACTTTTCTCCATATAATCAAGGGAGGCAGTTGATGATGGTATATAACATGTACAAAATATACACATGCTTTCATTGCGAGTCCCATCAACATGTCCTCGTCTGTTGTCGTATGGGAAACGCTGTGAAATACTAGACAATTCACTTGAAGGAACAAAAGTGAACTTTCTTCATCTCTTTGAATGGCCGCTTGTCTGTATGTATTTTTTATATACATGCTTTTATATATACTTTGTATATATATATATCACTTAAACTGTAAATATATATTTGTATTCTCTTTTTTGGTCACTTGAGAAAAAACGGTAGGTAAAGGAACGACGTAGTTTATTATTTTATTTCTAGACAGCCTATTGAGTAGTGTTGCGAAGGTGATATTTAGAGAAATTGAACATTGTACCCAAAACACAAATTTATATATAGTGACATTATATAGTTCTATATATTGTTTCTTCTTGACTACTACATTATCTCTCTTCACGTCTTTCAGTCTAGTGGTGTGGCATTGAATTTCCTTCTTTTTCCTAAATCCGATCCTTCCTGCCCTTCCGTTTTTTTCTGCTCCTTTCTTCTCTTCTTGCATTTTGGAGAGATAATGTAGTGTCATATACATACATATAGATATATCTATATATTGTGTTTGTTAGTGAAAGCATCCCATGTTCTCAACCCAAAACTCAACTGGCAAACCAAAGGAGTAACTGGAACTGACAAGGCCTTCTCATTTCCCCAGCGTTTTTCTCCTCTCTTCTTTCTAATTGACACATGGACAAATCCAATCAGACAGCTGGTAGCAAATTTTTTTCCTTCTTTTCCTTTGCTGGTTGCTGTTCTGTTTCCAAGAAAAATACATATATTTATACAAACAGATATAAGTATGTATATAGGGAGATCACATCGTGTAGAGAGAAAAAATACAATGCCCGGTCCCTAGTTCCTTCCTGTACAATTTTTCTTACAAGAAGAAAAAACGGAGAAATCTCTGCGTCTCTCAGTGGGTGGCACATGTGGGTATTGATTTTTATCCGTTTTGTGAAACATGTAATATATATTAATAATATACACGATAAACATAACCTCTCCCACAAATAACTATAATAAAAAGATACAATAATTTACTGCTATTTTGTGGCTTATACATATATCCCATCCAGTTAGTAGGAAAAGTGTTTTCTCTCTCCCCGCAAGCTGCAAATCAATCAATTAATTTCACATTTCAAGGGCGCCACAACTTATTCAATTATTTACCCCTATTTTCCCACTTTTCTAATGCAATATATATTGATCAGCTTAAATATATTGTCCTCCTAATCGTTTTACTCTTATTCTTCTTGCAACTTTTTTTCCTTGCCAATTTGGAAGTAAATCAGATTGTCTGCGTGTGTGACTTTGAGTTGCAGGATACGACGATACACAAAAAAGAAAGGAGAAGAGATAAAAATAAAGATAAATTTATTCTTTTTTTTGTGTTGTAAGCGACCTTGATATTGAATAAAGTGAAAGTAGCAAGAAAAAAATATAATAAAATAATAAACCAAATTTTCTCCACAAAAACGTTTGTATTTATTCAAATTCTTTTCCACATTTTTCCACAAGTTTTTCATCTTTTTGGTCAATCATTTTCTCCCTTTCTTCCCAGCTGACATGTTTTTAAAAAGAGCTTTAAGGCAGGCTAATGTTGTCGTATGCCATATGTTATTTATACGTGGCAAGTCAGCTTTACATGAAAAGCCACACACAAAAAAAGAATATTATTTAAAAAGTTATATCTTGTATGCAAAGAACCTAATATATATCCATAAATATATATATTTAGTAAAGGAATAATAATAATACATTTTTATGGAGTACAATATGTATAAAAGGACCATTAACACTGTAGGAAAGGGATAAAAGGGAAAGTGGAAGAAAAGCCTCTTGCTTTTTCTACTTTATTCTGTTGAATTCCTACTTTCTCTCTCTCCTTTTAACCGAGTGAAAGTGACATGTCGCATATTATTATTACTTTTATTGTTATTATACCTTTACTACTACTTGGAATACAAAAAATGGAGAGTAGAGAAGGTTATATAATATATAGAAATGCAATTACAGGACAATATAAGCCCAGATGGGCGGACGTTTTTCTTCTTTCCGATCTCTGGATTTTCCCGTGAAAGAAAAAAATATAGTAATAATATAATATGTGTATCTAAATTCTCCTCACTCACAAAAGTCTTCCATGTTTTTCTTACCGTGTGTGTGTGAGGGGACAACTGCTCGTTATTCCGTAAGAAGAGAAAAAAAGAGAAAGTTTTTTCTCGTTTCTTTCTCTACTACTGCTGGTCCATATATTTTGGTTGTGGTGATGATGATGATTGTAATCATCATCTGTTATAATATCGACCACGTAGATCATATCAAAAAAACCTCTGCTACTGCTCCCGCAACTTTTTGTGAAGTAATGCGACATGCTTAAGGACTTCTTATGAATACAATATTAAAGGATCAGGTTAGTGCCACAAACACACAAAAAGACTCATCTTTATGGAATCATTCTTTTTNTTAGTGCCACAAACACACAAAAAGACTCATCTTTATGGAATCATTCTTTTTTATAAATGGAAGTTTTTTGTGTGTAGTGTAACGTAGCATGATAGAATAAAAAAGAGCATTTTATTTCAACTTAGGTAGGTATATAATAATATACATATAATCCGGTTAAATTGATTTGATGGAGCAAAACGATTTGCAAGAAAAATGAAGGCGGGAACGGAAAGTGAGCATGTTTATTTTCATTGGTTGGGATTCTTCAATTTGCTCTTCTTACGTAAATTTTTTTACCAAAACTTTTTTCTGTTAAAATATTTTTCTTCAATTTCCACTGCAATTAAACTAATTTTCAAGTTTGCAAACAGATCCGCCACAGTAAAATGTTACAAAAGAACATTTGTAAAACAAATTGACCTGTTTTAATAAAACGGTATTGAATTTGTCTTCACAGATATTATGCAACTGTTTGCCATCTCCTAAAAATTACCACTGGAGGAGGATTATCTATAGCTACAGGTAAAAACAAGTAGTCAAAGTGCAAAACAAATACAAAAATTGAAAGTGACTTTGTTTTATATGAACGCCAACGCGTTTTTCTACGTTTTCAGTTAAGAACTATAAAGCATTTTTTTTATACAAAGTTGAATATAATACAAACTATAAATATATATATATATTGCGTGTGCTGGACCCTGAAAACAAAAGCAATATAAAAGATTGTTGTTTGTGTTTGTTGTTGTTGGTCTTATTGTCTTTTCCCCTTAAATGGAATAAGAAAACAAAAGAAAATCCATGCTTTCACCGAACCAACCGCTTTCACTTTTGCAGAACGTATTACTATGCCAATTTCTTTATACTAAAAATGCCTCAAAATGATATATCCTCTTTTATCCCCTTTCCCAGAGAATTGTTTGTAGTGAAAGTTAAAATGAGAAAAATGCACCTTTTTGCATGTATATAATAATAAATGGAACATTTCTCCATCAAACCAATGGAATTTAAGGTAAAATAAGGTGTGTGTAAGTTTGTTTGTGTATGAAGATGGAAAAGAGGCATTTAGCTTTCCCAACTAAATTTCTGTCTTTTTTATACCTTTTATTTCTTTCTCTCTCCTTCTTTTTTAGAGTAAAGCAATGCCTCTTCGTTAATATTCTCCCATCTGTCTTCATTATGCCTAGTGAAAGCGATCAATTTCCACACTTCCTTCTTTCATCACCGCCAACACTTTCTCCTTCCTTCCCCCCTTTTCTCTCTTCTCTCTCCTTTCAATATTATATTACATAAAAAAGCACAACGACGAAAGGGGATAACAGGAAAATAAAATAAAAACCTCGGGAAAAATGGATTACTTAATATTACGCCACCATTTTCTTTGCATTTATACATATTTATATGGTAGATAGGTATATATACAAGATTGCACACATTATATATCTACAAATTCTGAACCTTTCCCTTTTCACTCTTTTAGTCATAATATTTTCATGCTGCAAACCATTTTATCATACTTTCACTTCCACTACTACATCTACTAGCAGCACCACAAGTAATGCCACAAACAACAAAACGGTTTAGTAGTACTGCATTTTTATTTACTTTCTCTTTTGTAATCGAGTGACAAGTGTAAACAAGCTGATGAGAATGCTTCTCTTTCTTTTGCTGTCATCATCTGTTTTCACTTATGTCGGGTTATCCCCTTCTTCCTCCTCTTCTCTTTCTTCTTTATTCAACACACTTTGTACTCTCTTATGTCTGCAAAATAGGAAGAAAAACTGCTTTCTCTGCATTATATCCTGTTACTACGTTACATTACATTACCATCATAATGAAATTGAAAAGGATGAGAAGAAGTAGAACAAGATGAAGAAGAACGGTAGAGAATGAGAGACAGAGAGAGAGAAGGCATTCCGTATGATGGCCCTGTGACAGCCATTATTTCCCGTTTTTTGCTTTCCCTCCTTGTCTATATTATTATCATCGTCATCATCATCACTTTCTCCTCTGCACTTTTCCCCTCATTTCTAACAACAAAGCGTTTGTCATTATTCAACTTTTTCCTCTTGTTCCCATCTCATGACAGTTTTTTCATACACACACACACTAAAATATACACATTCATAATATACTACACATTTCAACACACATACAAAACATCCCAAGAAATCAACACACTAAGCCTTCACAGATGAAGATACATTGAAGGATTTTTTTTCTTCATGTCCCTTCTCTCTTGCGTCTTGCATGGGTTACTACAAAAAAAACATGTAGAATGAGAAGAAGAAGAAGAAGCTATTACATTGAGATTTTTTCAATTTTCCTCTTCCTTCTCCATCACCTCCTCCTCCCTTCCATTCCACCACCATTTTCATTTCCCCGTTGGCATTCTTCCGACAAACATATTTATACACTCGACACACTATAAAAACCGAGTATTTGGTGTACATACACGCCTTTATATACAAGTATAGAATAATAACAATATACTTTATGCACTTTCTTCATATTATCATTTATATCATCAAACATCCATCCAGACATATCCACTGTATGTTCATATGTGTGTATATTGTGTGTGGCGAAGGAGAAGCCGTAAAAATTGATTTATTTGGGAAACCCAAAGGCAAATTTATTTTCACTTGCTCACCTTCATTTCATTATTTTTCATTCGTTCACTCACTCACCAATTCCCTCTATCTCTCTATCTTTTTCCCTCTCTCTTGATCTTTCAACAAGTCAAAAAAAGAGTCTGTTGGATTTTATTTTTCTAGGGTCATTTTATCATTTTTCCTCTCCACATTTTTGGTTGACATTAACGTTAAGTTTATCTGAGGTAAAAATGTTTTTTAGGAGAAGCTGAGCACAAGGCGTGTGCTCAATACGGTCATTATCCACAATAAAAACCAATCTTTTATATATATTTCCCACCCGTTATCACTATCCATTAATACATCCCCGTGTAAATTAGATTATTAATATAAATTAACCTTATAAGCCTGCATACCGTATTATGTACATACGCCTACGCTTCCAACAAGCTAAAGGCGAAATATAATAAGATAAGCTGTCAAGTTTAATAACGCGACGATTTGCTATATTACACGCATTAAAAATGTTGACTACATTTTATGATTATCTTGCTAGCAAAGCAGAGAAAGTAAAGATATATAACATATTATATATACACAGTACATATTTTTGATAAATTATATATATTTATAATATATATTTTTTCTAGTGTACTATCTACACTTGAAGTGGTAAAGTGCACTAAGCAAAATGTTACACAAGCAGAATGTGAGAACAAGACGAGTGACGGAAGTGTAGTGATGAGTGTCATCCTCTCCTCTTCTTCTTCTTCTTCTTCAATTCAAATCTTCTATCCTTCGCATTGAAATGTACAAGAGGGAGAGAGAGAAGAAGGAAGGAGAGCACAACATGTTTTTATGCTGACAAAGCAAAACACAATGATACTCCCGTCTTCGTCGTCAGAACTAACCTTCTTAACTTACACACAAACAGCCACTTGGAGACAGGGAGATGGGATAGTTGAATCATTATTTTTCACACATGTTTATATGCAAATATATATACCCATGTATATATAGGGAATGTATATTATGCAAATAAAACGGGGGAAAGTAAAGAATTTTGAAGATGCAAGGAAACTCATAAAAGCAGTTTCCTCTATCATATGACACCGTACTTCATGCGTACCAAATAAAAAAGGAAAAAATACAAGTCTGTCTCACAATGTCGACTACGACAAGGGTTTTGCGGATATGCAATATGGGTAAACTTACTACAAAGTTTATTTTGCTTGGTTGACAACCAGCCTGAATAAAAATAATAAGAAAGTAAAAAATATTAAATTAACTCGAGAAAAAAGCATCAAATGAAAACATTTACTGGATTGTCTCAGAAAAAATGAGCGAAACTACTAAATCCAATTTATTATTTTATTTTGCAATTTTAAATGCTATTTTTTGTCTCTTTTTCTACAGAGGATCACAACCACAAAATAAAAAATGACTAAAAAAGTAATAAAAAATGAGTGAAACTACTAAATCCAATTTATTATTTTATTTTGCAATTTTAAATGCTATTTTTTGTCTCTTTTTCTACAGAGGATCACAACCACAAAATAAAAAATGACTAAAAAAAGTAAAATGTAACTTGATTTTTTTTGGTTTACCTATCATGACATGGCCTTGTCATGACTGACATTTACATGACATCAAAAGCATAAAAAGAAATATAATATTACGTGTAGAGCACAAACATATTAATACGGAATGAAAAAAGTGCTGATTTTGTTTTTATGCTTGTCTTGTCATCATCATCACCGCTTCAAACATTCATTTTAATTTTCATCCTTGTCGGTCTCGCCGCCGTTGCCATTTCAATTCATTCATTAACTTTGGATTACACAACTTTTGCTTTGCTCCTTTTCTTCTCGTTCTACACACTGAGCATAGGCACACACATAGACACACTCACATCAACTCTATTAAAATTACAAGTTAATAAAAACCCATACATGTGTATACACATTCCACATATGTACAACAAAAACTTACATTCAAATTTCAACTCCTCCAAATGTTATGTACTTACCGAGCTTATGCTCCGCGCGAGCGTGTACCTTTTTCAAAAAGACGTTTTCTCTATTTTTTTTTCTCCGTTCCGTCTACATACTCATTTATTATTTACTTGGTATATACACTCATGCTCACATGTAAGCTTGTATACATACCGATGTACATAACATACGCATACGCTTCCACACACACTTACATTTCACTTGAGAGAGAGAAATTCTAAGCTTTGAGTGGTAGAGGCGGCGGCAGTGATGGTGGCGGATAAGTGTGGAGAAAGCAGAGCCAACATTTTACACAGCAACAATTTCATGTCCCAACATAGCACCACTTTTCCACACAATTTATCTGGTAAGCACTACTAAACACATGGTATCTATCCACACACACCATACCAGGAATAATAATACTATCGTAAAGAATCCCATATCAACTTTCTCCTGCTTTCACCACCACACTACTTACTTGCTAGAGAAAAAAAAATATGTATACCAAGGGGTGTGTACAAAAGTCACTCTACTAGGAAAACTACTACCATATTTTTTTCTCTTATTACCCATATTATTATTATTATTACCAAAAGTAAAATACATATTTGTACTCTGTTTCTTTCCACGTCATTTCCTCCGTCGTATGACTGCACAGACCCCTGATATGAAACTTGATTCTGTCATCGTCAGAACAAGAGGGGAAAATGTACGGGACATTTGATATGGCATGGCACCGCAGTATGGGGAAAGCACTACAGTATTTTATTTTGCTATTGAATACAGTGGAGAGGGAGACAGAGATGATGGCCTATGACAGGTAAATGAAAGGTGTATAGTGGCACTATGACTGGGTGCCCCCTTCACTTCTCACTTTTCTTTCCCGCTGATATTCATGCCATCATAACCATATTTATTCTTTACGGGTGAAAATACTAAATGACTTCTGGGTATTTGACGTTGCTGTAATATAGTTTACATGCTTTTTTTCTCTAGCTTTCACCCTGTTGTAAAGTCACCGTTTTAAATGCATACATTCACCGTCGTTCCACAAAAATAAGAGGATAATATGTACAACAAATGATGTAGCAACAGTAACGCATACACTTTTCATATATTTCATGTCATTTTTTTCTATTGTAATGTCTACATTTTTCACCTGTCTCCAAAAAAGACAACAAGCAATTGCACGTGTATAGGAATTCTTTCCCAAAAAATGACTAACACAAACAACTTTATACAAAGCAGTATCTAAATATGTATGTACGTATATACCTTATACAAAAAATGTAAGTTGGTATAGTAGACAAAGAAATGGATGATAATTCCCGCTAGCAGCAAAAAGGAAAAAACTCGCAGTAAAATTAATAAGAATGTGTCACAGTTATTTTTTCACTTGTCGTTGGCATACATTGATATTCATAATAATAAATACATGGCAATAAACACATTCTTATAAGCCAGAAATATGGAAAAGAGTGTTTTCACTTTTCTTTTTGTGATGGTGGTAAAAACTTGCAAAAACTTAACAAGATATTTTGTTAGTCTGGCTGTCTGCTTTTTTTGCTCAGTGTAAAATGACTAAAATTTTGCTAAAATTCGACTTTGTTGTTTAAAACTATCGCTACTTTTTTAAACCCTTCTGTTTTGCTATTTTTGATGGGCTATATATTTCTTGTTTCAAAACATCACAAGATGATATAAAAAAGAACAATGACTTTTATGAAATTCCAGTGCACATAATATTGAAACTAGGTTTATTTTCCCACTTTCATACATTCATATTGTTATTATTATTTTTTTATGCTTCTACCTCTACCCACCTACCTACATACACATCCATCCCATTTATTTTAACATGCTCGTTTGTTGTACTGACAGAAATTTAATAACGTCGTTTTTTCTTTAGGAATTGTTATTTTTTTACTGTTTAAAAAAACTTGTTCCTTGTTTCCTTATACATAAGCCTACACAATAAGCGTAATGTAGGTACCTGAAGAAAAAAACATGAATAAAAGATTGCAGGGGGAAAATATGACTTCATCAAATTGTATGTATGTCCATGTCACATGATATGTATGTATAGCCATCATTTTCAACCTTGTAGTAATACAACTATAATAAATAAATGTAGAAAAAAGGGGGAAATAGTGCGAGAAAAAATTGTAAAAAACAAAAAAAAATATTATGAAATTATGATGATGGCATAATAATAAGTAGAACGTCATGGGAAATTTTTTGCATGTCTTTTTTGTACGAATTTTACACCCAAAAAAGTTGGCAATATTGCATTTCTCTCTACCCCTCCCAGTAACAACATACACACTTGCAAGGTAAAATATTAGTTTTAATAAACAAAGTGAAATAAAATGAAAAATAGTGACGATGGCGATTATTGTTTTTATTACAATGACGGCTATGGCGTCTCTGAGGAAACGAGATCCCCTTTATTCATTTTTGCTATTATCATTGTCACCCTTTCCCCTCCCACTGTCATTTTTTATGCAAACTTAATCATAATACATATACATATATATTAATATTCATACATTTTATACTTTTTTCACAGAAATAAATACAGTCACTCATGTCATCATCATCATCATCATCATCAAACTATTATAGCTTTCTTTTTTCTCTTTTCTTCTCATTGCCGTCATCATCATCCTCTTTCCGTGACTTTGTTCATTATTTTTTTATCTTGTTCATTTTATTCTACGAAAGAGTTTGTCTATTTTTTAGGTAAAATGATGACAAGAAGACAAACAGAGAAAAGCTATTGAATTAATAGAAACAGGCGATTTGCTTCATTGCTTTTGGAAGAAGAGTGAAAAGACATAGAAGTAAAGAGAGAGAAAAAAAAGGGAAAATAGGAATAGCTCAACGTCCAACACAACAGCATGACGTCGTCGTCGTCGTCACAGCTTCATCCTATCTCCGATCACAACTACTACTATTACTACTAAATGTAGATGTATAAAATGAAGTCGCGGGAGAAAAAAAGACAAGGGAAGAGACACGAAAGCTGTGTGGTATCTTATTTTAGTGGGGAAAAGTAGTGAAAGCTCATCTTTGCGTGACCATCTCATCAGATTGCCCACTCTACTACAACTACTATTACCACTGTTCTAGTAGTAGCAGTAGTGGCATAGTGCTACTATCGCACAAATAATATCTAAATCTACTGAAAAGAGAGAGAGATATAGGGAAAGACTTGAGTTTTTTTTTCTAGGGACCTTTTTCGTTGTTGGAAAGCATGCCACGTTCACAGGTTTACTTTCTTTGGCTGGATGGCGGGCAAAATGTAATTTATTTTCTTTCCTTCTCCACTTTTTTTCTTTCCCCTGCCAACACACACAAGAAATATATACCAACAAGATGCCATGCATTTTACCTATTATGTACCTAAATGTGTGTATTTTTGTGTGTGCGTGTGCAGTCCATAAAAAATATACTGCCACCGGACTGAACTGAGAAGCCGACATGGACAACCGCTTTTACAGTGATACACAATACACACATTATTATTACATATTATTATTATGTACATACGTTTTGCCTAGATATCTTCTTTCGTCTATTGCTCGTCTTGAATTTCTCTTTCAACCCGACAAGTGGACCTTTATTTCTTGAGCAGTTTACTTGGAAGAAAAGAGAGAAAGGAGGGAAAATAGCATATTATTCCTGCAAACCAGTCAATCTTTCTTTTGTTACTGATGTTATTATTACAGTGTTGCTGCTGATGCATTGTATATACATAACGTGGAATATATGTATATCAGGAAGTCTGTATATCTTTTTTGCTTTTATTTATCCTATGGAAAAACACTTGCACAAGTGGAGCATTGGATTTGATTCATGTAATAACCGGGAAACGGTAAATTTTCAGCACATTTTTATTTTCTGCTGCTCTTCACATTTTATATCTATCCTATTTTTGCCACTGCTACTTGTTCCCAGTTCTCTAATCTAAACACTTTCTCCAGACCATCCATCCCTATAGATTTTGGTGCCGTGGGACTTTTCAATATCCTTTTCTTCTTTCTTTCCAAAAAGAAATATAAAAATGGAGAGTAAAAGAGAGAGGGAGAATTTATACCGAAATCGTTCCTCATTCTTCTGCTGCACAATAGAAACAGATTTTATTATTACTTTCCCTATTTCTTCTTCCACTCTTTCTCCTCCTGCTATGGTTTCATTGCTCTAATCGAGAAAATCCAATATGCTCTCTCTCTCTCTGTCGTCGTCATAATATTCATTCCAGAGATCATTCCTGTCTTTTTCCTGTGAAAAGGGGAAAATGTCTCTATAGCGGGCACTTTTACTGTTTACCTTTCTGCTTATCTCTTCCTCTAAAAGTATTTTTTATACAGTGTATACAGATAGTCTAATATGTATGTATGCTTCCCATACTCTCTTGTTCCATTCCGAGGCAGTCTGATGCTGTATAGGTGCATTAACAAAAAAGGAGCTGGGATAATAAAAATGTCTCCTGTTCTATGGTAAAAGTCGTAATTCGATTTTGATAACGTATTATGGCTAAAAGACGTGAAGATATGACGATAGAGAGACAAACAAGGAGAAAGAACAATGATAACCCATTTTATATTATTATTATTATTATATGGGATACACAGCTACTGACAAACTGCTCTGCTATTCTGCTTCTGGTGGTGAATTACATGTGGCTATGGTGGTTATTGTAGTAGTGCATTTTCATGAAAGGGTCATAATAAACTGAAAGAAAAAAGCAGATGCTTTATTTAGTGTGCATGTATGTGTGTTCCAAAGAGTCTGCACGGCACACACACGTTTACGACTTTTTTCTTGGCAAAAAAAGAAAAAAATTGTGGAAAATGTAGTTGAAATTCTGTGGAATGATGAGAACATTAAAAAGTATAGTTGTGTCTCTGATTCTTTCATCCATCCGTTTTTTCAAAGAATAGCTCTATCTGCTTGTGTATTTGTGTGTCTGTTTTAAGAAGTGGAAGAAAGAAGATTAGAACGTAAAGCTGGAGATTTTTAGAGTTATGCGCTTTATACATGAAGTTTGTATGTAAGAGAGTGTATGTGTGGCAAAACTTGAAATAAGTACGAATTTCTGAAATTACCTTTTAAGTTTTAAGAAGACTTTACCTTTTTCACAATAGAAGAAGGAACAAAAACAGAAAGAGAGCTATAGAGAGATGGAAGGGGACACTCGCATCTTGAAACAGAGTAAAAACTGATGATATTAGTGAACTAATCAGCCTTTAAAACTTTCCCTTGTCTCTTTCCCTTATATTTTCCTGGTGGTGGTAAGAAGTTCATTTTAAAAATAGAAACTTCCGAGAAAGAGACAGACAGACAGAACGAAAGAGAGAGAAAGAGAGAGAGAGAGAGAAGAAGAAACTGACTCCACATACACGCACCCATACACATGCACACACGTATTTTTGTAGTGTGGTTGGTGAAGAAAGTAGCACCGTGGAAGCAGAGAAGAGCAAGGAATAGGAATATAAAAAGACACAGTAAAAAGTTTTGAACTAAAGTACAAGTGAGGTTTTGATGACAAACAGTAACTTTTGCAATTAGCTACTATGCTTTAAGTTTCTTTTTCTTATTCCTGTCTGCCCCGTGTAGAAGAAAGTAGGAGAAAGTAGAAACACCTATATATAAATTTATCTCCTGATCTTCCTTTCTCTTTCAAAATAACTTACTTTTCAAAACAAAAAAAAGTAGGAGAAAGCATAGGCATGTTTTCACCCATACTACATACGTTATATACAAAACTCTAAAATCGAAACTTTAATAAGTTTACTATGTATTCGAGTAGAACTACCCATTATTAACGATACATCTTCAAAATTATAAGCATATTGACTAAGAAAAGAAAGAAAGAAAATAAAAACATTTTATAAAGGAAATGCCAGAAGGGAAAGTAGCATATTATTTTGTTTACAGATAATCGTGTTCATCATCAACTTCATGTTTATACTTGTGTGTATTATAAACAAAAATATACTTTAATTATGTTTATTTATCTTTCCCCTCGATCAAAGATCAAAGCACTTTTTTCTCTCCGCTTTCATTTCCGGCTACTGGAGAAAGAGATGTATACATACTTAATATTATTATATGAACAAACTGTTTTACTGCATGGCTACTACAGTACACTAAACTCCTACAACTACCACATTTAGAAGCAATGACCTGTGTATTGATAAAGTTTAGTAAAGTATACTAATGACATGGCTGTTTTTACCCAACTATTCCATTTTCCCAAGAAAAAACTTTCTCTCTTGGAATCTCTTCTTCCAGTTCATTTTCAATGACGTGTGTGTGTGTTTAAGTGTATCTGTGTACAAAATACTTTTCCCTACGGGAAATTCCCATTTACTTATCATTTAATACTAAAGTAAATACTTGCTAAGTTTGACATCTTCCTTTTTATTTTCTTCACATGTTATAGATAATAAAATATTCCCTGTATGTTTATTTCAACTTTTTACCCTTTCACCCGAAAAAAACACTCACCCCGGAACAAGATTCTTTTTTCTATTTTGCTGATTATGCTATACACACATGCCATATGCGCAGATAATAATAATAATAATAATAAAGGATGATAAAAAGTAGTGACCAGGAAAATAATATGCAGTACTAGAAAAAAGTACAAGTCATCATACAACTTGACTTGTTCTAACTTTCACTTTTTGTTATGATGCTTCTTATATCAGACAAAAGGAGAAAGTTCCATCACATTGTCATCAGTTGACTTGACATGATATATGTCTAGACAATCTTGTGTAGAATATTTTCCTTTTTTCCACAAACCCCTTGTCTTTCTCTATATCTTCTTTGTTGACGGAAGAAGAAAGAGGAAAAACAGAAAAACTTGTGTGTTCTGCTTGTCTGCTGCATGACGTTTTATTATTATTTTTTTAGCTTTTACCAATTTTTTTTAGGTGGGCGGCAGGTAAAAAACAAGAGTGCATCTCTTTTCTTACTTTCTCCATTGTTCTGTAGTTTTAGAATATAGGAACATGAAAAGAGAGAGAGAAAAGTAGACGAAGAATGCTTTAACCAATAAGGTACATAAGTAGTTATAAAAGAGGATGATGATGATGAACAGCCAGTACAAAACTTTATTTTTCCAAGACTTTTTTTATGTGAAACTGAATAAATCTATTATTATATTAGTTATGGGTTTGATGATATTTATTACTCTTGAAAGAGGAGAAAAGAGGAAAGATGATGAACAGCGGTGTATATATTTCTTTATTATTATTATTATTTATATACTTTGATGATGACAAAAGTAAAAGTAAGTTGAATATATACAAAGTGTGTAGGAAAAAGTGAGGGGGAAAACAAGTGAAAATGTTAAAAAGGTGAATGACCCAGAGTCGCCTAGTATCCTGGTAGTATCATCATCATCCCCATCATCATAATATATATATGCCTATACACAAGTTTTAGGAATGCCTTCACGAAGATGTCGAGTGTATGTCTCTCTCTCTCTCTCTTTTCTTGTTGTCTGCTCTCAAGTTAAATATCTTTTGATCGGAACAACTAAAGTGAAAGCTACTACCGGTAAATGGGACGTGACATGACAGTTGTGCAAAACTAAGCATCTTTTTTATTATTTTTTCTCTTGTAATATCTCTGTACTTTTTTGTTGTCTGTTGTTCTACGAAGGAGTAATGGCCCCAAAAAAGAAAAAAACGAGTGGAATGAGCGCAGATAACAGTGCATTCCTCTTTTCTCTTTTTTATTGGTGTAAATTGTCATCATTATTATTACTATAATAGCTTTGATATTGACACCGCATTCTTATAACAGCAGAAGAATAAGAAAATATGCTTAGAACAGAAACATGGCAGCAGCAACAGCAGCAGTACGAAAAAATACACTACATTCCTTTCTTCGATGATATCATTTGTGCTTCCTTAATTTCGACGTTTCACCGGGTTTGCCAATCATCTTCATCCAGTAAAAATGCTATACCGGTTTTACAAGATGTATTTAAAAAATACGAAGAAGCTAAAATGCTCCATTTCCGGTATAAAACATTGTTATCATATTTTGTTATTTTGTTCGCACGTAAAAATAATAAAATTGGGGCATGACTTTAAGAGGGTCCAAAAGTTTACCATACACTCAACTTTAAGCTTTTTTTATTGTTGACATTTCAACTCTGTAAAATTATATACAGTGACATTTATGAACTATAATACCATAATCTTTCTTTCCCTACATTTCTTCATATATTGTAAACTTATTACATCTTGTTTGTGACCATTAACCTAAATTTATCCCCACCCCCGAAAAGAACAGCACTTGAATTTGACTTTCCAACAGCACACCACCGACCAATCTTACATATATTCAGCTTTATCGATTGACTTTGAATTCGATTATATATATTTTTCCACCTCGCGTAATGCATTTTAGCCTCTCTCTAAAAAAAATTACAGTTGACTTGCATTACTTTTTGACTAGGTATATATAACCCACTTTGCGTGTAAACTGCTACCACCACCACCACCCCAACGTTGTATGTAGCTCAACAAAATTAAGCATTTTCCCGCCTTCCTCGTTTTTATAGCTGTAAACTAGAAATATTTCCCTGATCGAATCTCACCGCCACCACCTCAGCAGCTCAAACATATACTTAGCTGCATAGCTCGAGGAGAAAGGAAACATCACCACCATCATCGGTAATATATTATGTATTCGCCGTGCTACCTGAGAAAAAAGGAGCGGGAAATGGGTATAGTATATTATGATGGGAAAAGTGCGATACCAATTTTGTTGCTTATTCTCGTGTTGAGAAATTCGATCAGGGATTTTGTGTTGTGTGAGCAACGACGAGGATGATGATGATAATGCCATAGAAAAATAGTACTACAGCAGCAGCAGCGCGACAAATATACACGCCTTCTCTTTTCCCAAACTGATGGTGATGATGAAAATAATGGAAAATGGAAAAACGATACTGTATTTTGGGATCAAGTTAAGATGAAGCTGTTGCTCTACTCTCTATTCTCTCCTTACACACAAATACATATATCTCTGCATCAACGCATTCACAAATTCGATTCGACTTTGGAGACTTTATCATTCTCGAGTGTCTCGTGTTATCAGCATCGTCATCGTTGTTGTCATCTCAGCATAGCATTTTTTATTTATTTCGTACCATTCTTTTTTCGACACTTTTTCTTATTTTGTTTCACCAAATATTTTCCCACTTAACGTTGTTTTGTTTTTTCTCTCTCTTTTTTTCTGCTAATAGTAAAATCCAATTCAACTCTTCAACTGAACTCCTCATCAGCATCATCAGGTTACTCGTTGTAGTATTATTTTTAAGTGGTTTATATACATAAATAGGTGGATATGCATACGAGAGGCTTTTATACAATTAGCTCTCGCGTAGTAAATAGGAAATTCTTGTCTAAATTCTCACATGACTACTTTTATTCCGCGTTTTAAAACAGGGAAGACGTGTTTTAAAAGTGAGATGCTTTTTAAGTTTGGAAGAAAGAAAGAGAAGAAGAAAAAATATTTAAGCGACAACAACACTCAAAAAAGTCACGTAAGCAGGTATATCTGTCATCATCCTCAACATTTTTATAGTTTTTTTTGTTATCGGCGTTGCTATTATCCATGCTTTTTTAGTATAAAATTTTAGCAGCTGCACATTTTTTTACATATATCATCTCTCTGATGGCTTGCATCAATACATCTACTCAACTCAAGCAAGCAACATTTTTCCTCTCTCTCTCTCCACTCTTTCATGAGCACTCTTCTTGCCTTTTCGCCATCATCGCCGTGTGTGCACGTGTGTTACTATTTGGCTGAGTTTCGACGCGAGTGTTATATGTGTTTGTGTGGTTTTAGTTGTTATTCCCTCTTTCATTCTGACGAAAGGAGGCGATCGATAATACAAAATAAATGTCGTTTTTTTCTTTCTCTCTTTTACCCGCTACCACCACGACCACCATCATCACTACCTCTATTTTACAGAAGAGAGAAAGACAGGGAACAAGGCAAAAAAGAGAAAATAAAGTTAGTCAGCTGAACCGACACTAAAACGAGAGAGAAAAAATATAAGAGCGAAAAGGAAAGAATGCAGCAAATATATATACAGATGTAGTGAAGGTGGTTGTAGAAGGATCTGTAAGCTGGTTTTGCTGGTGAAATGGAGGAAGAAGAAGAAGAGGAAGACGAAGCAGTACATAATAATAATGCACGACAGGATACCTCCTGGCAATAAATCAGAAAAGGAGCTAGGAAACAGGAAGAATTACATAGCCTCAGAGACAGAAAAAAATACTACACATTCCTCTCTATACATCATCATCACGCTCATGAAATGAACTATTCAATGATGTATATATTATATAATATAAATAGTTATGGTGTATATAGACATAGGGATATATATACTTTGTAAAGTGAGCCTTCCTAGTTTTGTTGGATTGTTCGAGTGGAGAAAGTATTTAGAGGAAAAGTGCACAAGAGCAGGGAAAATCCGGAATGGGCAATAAATGCTACATATTATAACACCCAAAAAGAAAAAAAGCAACTTTTTTGTCTGGTCGCCTGCCAAACTCAGACATGGGGTAGAAAAGGAAAAGTATGAAAGAGAGAGAGAAAAGAGGAAGGAGAAAGTACGTGTGGATTTCTTGAGAGGAAAACATAA
Organism: Paronellides praefectus; assembly: GCA_027744595.1. Classification (NCBI taxonomy): domain Eukaryota; kingdom Metazoa; phylum Arthropoda; class Collembola; order Entomobryomorpha; family Paronellidae; genus Paronellides; species Paronellides praefectus. The sequence continues at coordinate 6,772 of JAITYZ010001475.1, read as the reverse complement.
TAATGATATTACTTAGTTGGATATGCATACGTAAGCGTGCTTTTGCTATTATTAGAAAAATGCATCATCAGACACATGTATATACCTACACGCACATAATAAATGTATAAAGTATTCATGCCGGGAAATTGAGGGAAATGGGAGAGATGGGGAGAGAAAGAAAAAAAGAGCAACAGAGAGTATTTAGGTGTTCCTTTTTTATGAAGATGGTGGGATGGCGATGATGATGTGGATGACTATAGTAATTTTGAGTTTGAGGATACGCACAAGTAAGCAAGTTAAGAAAATACTTGCGATATTACATTTCACTACTTACATCACCATCAAAAAACCCCTCTGGAGAAAGCCGGAGGTACGCTTTCATGCACTTGTTCATTTTTATGTTTTTGTTATAAAGTTGGTAGTTGCTTTTCCTCGCGTGAAGAAAAAGAGAGAAAATATATTACATTCAGAGAGTAGTAGTGGTGATGGCAGTAGTGATGCAACAATGTTCGGTTGGGGAGCAGAAAAAAATATATACTACAAGTCGTGTTTTTTTTTCTTGGTAACAGCTTATATTATATGGTCCTTGGTTGAAAAGCATAAAAGCTTGCAGTAGGCGCAGAAGAGAGGGAGCTCAACAAGTTCATTTGTTGCATGTATGCATGCATGCATACATGCTGCTGCAGACAGAGACATTCTCACATGCAAAGTATCCGACTTGAAAGGAAACAGGAGGACCACACATGAACAAGTAGAAGAAGATGTGTGAAGGAAAGAAAGGAATTTTTGGAAGAGAGCACAAAAAAAGTAAAAAGCAGGGAGAGAAGAGTAAAGACTGTGTGAACATTTAATATAATAGATGATGCTTTGAACGATGTATGTATGTGCATATCTTTATTATTATATATTTTATGTAGGGGTATATACTTAGTCGTATTCTTATAAAATATCCCACATAATGCTTCCATAATATATTATAATGGAATAGAAATGCATGTATATAAAAAAGGGAATAATAATATATGAATGTGTGTGTTTGTGTAGGAGAATGAATAAATGTGTTTTTGTTGGTGTCAAACCAAATTACAAAATAATCCCAGAGAAAATACGGGCGAGATTGCAATCTTGATAGTTTCACTTGTTCAACAAAAAATATATAATACTTTCACTCTTGGTAAACTACGTAATATATAGGTACACATGTATGTATGCATGTCGTATAATATGGATGCATGAAAAGCTGGCTGCTGCTGGTGGTGTAAGCAATGCTATTAGATGTGCTTTCACACTTCCACAGGAAAAAAGGGCATTGCATGTCCTCTTTTTCTCCCTCTCTCTCATCTGAACAAGATCACACAGCATCACGTCCATTTCCGCCTTTCTCTTTTGTACTTTCTCTCTCCTCCATTGATGTTTGTTATTTCTCCTTCAAATCCTTCCTGACTAAACAAACCCAACAAAATGAAAACGAAGAGAATCAACAGCCACTACCACCACTATGGCGGCGCGGCGGTGTAATGTAGTGTTCCTATCTTATATCACGGCACCCGACCCACAAAACAAAACAACATACTTTTCACTAGAATTTTGAAAACATTTTGCCTTGTGGTGCTACACTCCTGCTACTACAACAGTTACTCTTGTATTTGTTCTCTCTCTTTCTATCTGGGTACGATTATTTTTTCACTTGCTTTCTCCTAGTGAAAATATTTTCTTTTTTGGTGAAGTACACTGCTAACATGTATATATTATGCTACCCTACAGGGGAAAAGGAGAGAGAGAGAAATAAAAACATGATTCTATATGCTGCTGTTGTTGTGCTGTGTGTGGGGAAGCAATTGTAGGTAATCTCAATCCCATAACCATATCATCAGTGCATTATTTACACAAACATACATTGGAAAAAAGGGAAGAGGATAGAAGGAGTACTAGTTGCAAAAAAATCCAAGCAGTACTTTCACTTGTCTCTTTGTATTTTTTTCTGCAACAGGGTTTTTCCCCATTTATTTACACAAAAAAAGAGATTTTTTAAAGTAAACAAAATATACAGACATATAAATAGAAGGACGAGATAAAGTTGGATAATCTATATGTAAATGTGTGCGGGATTATTTATGTGTAAAACGTATGGTGGAAAAAACGGTAGTGGAGAAGGAGGCAGTAGCGCCGAATGTAAAGATATTTATTTCCCTGTTTGCATAACATAAATAACATGAGGGGGAGGAGGTAGAAGAAGAAAAATACAGAGTACAAAATAAGTAGAGCAACAGTTCTGTGAGCTGAAAATGTGAAAAAATAAGAGTACAAATAATAATAATATGCAGCGTTACAAGTATTTTAATCGAATACAATTCACTTTTATTTGTTTGGTCCTTCGACCCCAATCTCCGTGTAGAATAATAATAAAATGAAGAGGGGGAAAATGTTTAAATTCGCAGTGATTTTTTAGAGAAAAAATACATTAATGCAGGCTGCATAAAAAGCTTTTGATCTATCAATTTATTTATTCTTAAACCAGCTTTGAACAAAAATTGGAAAATAACAAAAGTGTACATTAAAAAGCTGTATTGCAAATTGCAATGTAGCAAGTTGTAAAATAATAAAATAATCTATAATCTTATTAATTTCATTATTATTTCTTCTTTTTCAAATTAATAAATGGACAAAAACTCTTTCATTTTTATAACATCATTTTCTTGGATTTCGTTTCAAAACTTTTGACTTTATTTAGAAAGAAGGACTATAAAAAGACACAAAAAGCATCTTTTCTTCATGTTTTTAAGTGGACGAGCATCTGTCGCTTTATCGGTGACACTTGTCTTTCTCATTTCTCCTCCTATCCACATTTTTTTTTACTCTTTTGTCTTGTTTCCCATTATTATTATTACTAAAGCTGCGCCTGATACTACTCTTGTTTCTGTTGTGTGCTTTTCCGACACTCGACTCTCAGCTGAAAAAAAATCATTTCCACAAACAAACGAAAAACGATATACTTTTACAGCTTATATAATCGTGCATGTAAACAGTAGGAGCAGTTTTGCAGCATCAGCAATTTCCCCATGTTGGTATGCATATTATAATGTACGTACATATGTGTGGGTGAGTTTGTGTGTGCGTTGCGGTTTTGCCATTTTGCCCTCAAAACTTTCCTTGATGGCACTTTTCAAGCACATAATATCACCAGGGTAACCGCGAGGATGATGATGATGGTGAGCAGGAGGAAGAGGATGATGACTACTTTTGTTGTTTTTCCTTTTGTTTCTTGTGGGGTAGTGGTGGGTTGTGATTGTGATGAGTGATGATGACGATGATGTCCTGCTGCTGTTTTTATTGTTGTACTGCCAACATGATTATGATTACACTACACTCTGCTTACAAATCCAAAACCAAAAGAAAATCCCGGGGAGAAAGCATTCAAATTATGACGGAAACGTGTGTGTATTTTGTGTGTAGTGTATAGTGGCTGTATATTCTGGTGACTTGGTGACAGTGACTCTTTCTTTCATTCTTCTTGATTTTTTTGTTGCTGATGCGAAATGTCGCCACCATCCGGATATGACATATCCATTCTCCCATATTTTATCTCTCTTCTTCTTCATGTTTTGTTGTTTTATTCATCCCATAAAAATATGAAGACATCACATCAACCATATATATTATTATTGTTATTATTATACTAAAAAGCTAAATAAGAAAATGTTATGGCTGTAGCAGCAGCAGCAACAGCAGCCGTCGTTACAGCAAAAAAGACAAGCAGAAGGAATTGATGAAATACGTGGAAAACAGATAGAAAATATAGATGATATATAGTGTATTTTTTAAAGTATATTATAGGGGCATAATACTGACAAGTAATAATAACTGCGTGACTACCAACTACTGTTGCTACTTTCGCTAACAATACTTAATTTACTAAGATCTATATAGGTATATACACATTTATGTATGTAGATATATACACCCACCATCGCTATATGATATACGGTACACTCCATGATGATCTCTTTTTTACTGCTGGCGTAGCACAAAAAAATATTATGTCATCATTCCAAAGATTATGAAGACGCTTCGTTTGCTTTTTTATATATTTTTTACGTTGCTACTTTCACATTTTTTCCTTTCACTTTTATTATTTTTCTACAAAGACACAAATATATACAATATATAACATAATATATAATATATCTATTTCTTGGTTCAAAGCAAACCAACACCAAATACCAACGACAGTAACAAGAGCAGCAGGAGTAACATCTCTACAGAAAAAAGAATGGAATTGATTCTTTCTTTTGTGGGAAAATGCCATCCAGCATGTTTATTATACTGATGTACTTGTAATGTACATAGAAAATACACAAGTACATAATTATTATATGACGACATGATATGCTCTACTAAATGACAAGATGATGCTATTATTGCTTCACAGTCACATAATATCATGTGAAGAAGAGGAAGGTTCTGGAGAGAAAAAAATAGGTAAAAGAACAAAAACATTGGTTATATGGTCATTAAAAGGCGTGCAAATGGTATAGTGATCATTTCATTCTCTCTCTCGAGCCGGGATATAATCCTTATTAGAGGAATTAGAAACGACTCAGGCGTTACACAATTCTTTCCTTTTTTATTAGAAAATGAATGAGAGAACACAAAAAACACATTTCTTGGAACATCTTCCTCTCACTCTCTTTTGGTATGTTCTTTTTTCAAAATAATAATAATAATGTGTGGTATAAAAACAGGGAAAGAGGAAGAGTGAAGAGGAAAAGAGAGAAAGCAAAAAAATCTTTCTTTTTTGGAGAGCATTAATGACACCGTAAACCGGTAGAAAAGTCGTAAAACGAGGTGCTGGAAAAAAGGACCCAAAACATCCAAGGGAAAGAATGGGACTTAAGTAATGTAATAACTTGTTTAGGTATGGCTGTATATACAATACTTATAGATGTAGAGCGTAGAGATGTGGTGCTTGAGAATAAAAACAACTTTGAAAGAAAATAAAAAAGCCTGAATTTGAGGACAAAATATTATATACTTGGACACAAGTGTATATAGAGAGGAGGAAGAGGGGAAAAAAATTGGACAAGAGTGAGATGAAGTTATAAAAATAGTTGGTAATAATAATAGTGTCATTTATAAAAACAACAGGGATGGTTATAATGACATCTTTTTTTCTTCTCTGGGGGGGGGAAGTGCATGTATGTTTGTGTAAATATAGTGTTTTGTTAAACCTTAATGTAATACAAAACGTACAAGGATAAGAAGGAGGAAAAGGAAAGCATATATGTTTTATATAAGCATGTGTGGAATATCGGCTATTTTCTCAGAGTGATTCGACAACAGATGTTTCCATTTCGCAAAGGAGCAGACTTTTTTTTTGTTTTCCTCTTTTGTGAAGGAATACGTTTTTCTCTCTTTCATTCTCTCTCATTTTTACTCACTCTTTACAAGATAGTCTTTACTGTGCTTGCGTGTGTGTATAGATATGTTTTAGTAGGGATCCAGGTTGGATGCTATTTTTATACGTTTCTCAAAAAATATGTGGTGAAGAGAAAGAGAGAAAAAGTAGAGGGAACAGATGCTCATTCCATTTTGGATCAAGCCCCAGCCATCAGCTCTTTTGGCTTTTCTCTTTTTTTCTGGAAGAGAAAAGAAAGGAAAAATTAAAAATCACTTTGACCTATATAATTCCTTTTTGAAAAAAATACATAGAGTGAAAAAACATTGATGATGATGATGGGTTTCATGTATCAAACTGTAATACAAAAATGATATATATATACTTATGGGAGCGTATGTAAGTCAATAAGGCTAGACTTTCTCTAGAGAGAGGGAGAGAGAGACGAGAGATATGACGAGAGAGAACAAAATATGTATGCATACGGCTGCTACACTAAAAATGTAAGCAAAACCGTTTTCCTTTGCTCCTTTCTCTATACCTTTGCTATACATATTTTTGTTGGGAAAGTCTTCATTTCTTTTCTCGTCTCTTCTCATTTTTTCTGTTTGAGATTTTTTTACTTTCGCAAAGAAGAAGGAGCAGTAAATTTATGTACATTACAAAGTATGTGTAAGTATCGAGTTGAAAAAACTTTTCTTTCTGTGTTGAGAAAGTAAGCCGTAAATCTATTTTTCAATTTTTATTTTATTTCAATGAAAGAGTGGAGGTAAAAAAGAATCGTTGATGGTGGATGGCAGTGGTGGTTAGTTGAAGGTGAAAATCCAAAGAAATGTTTTGTTTTTCAAAGCCTTTCAAAAAAAAATTTCTTCTTCTTCTTGTCTGTGTGTGCACAACAAAATATATAAAAAGTGTTCGGGGAAGAAAATAAGTGAATGCACAAAAGTAAACCAGTGGGTTCCCAGGAAAATATCCGATTTGTAATGGTGGTTGGTGATAGTGAATGTCGGCAGTATTTTCTTTGTATATTTTCTTCTTCTTTGGTTGGTTTAGTAGTAGTAAGAAAAGAAAGAACGCTGCGCTGACAGTCAGTCGTCAGTAAGTATATTTGAAAGGCTAGACCGCCGCAGGAAAAATTTAGGTAGCATACATCGCACCGCAAGAGTGAATGAACAAGACGAAGGGAGAAAATGGCAAAAAGAGAATTTTTAGGTGGCAGGTAGCAAAAAAAGAAGTGGAGAAGAAGGGTATCACATCCCATTTCCTTCTACATGTGCGCGTGGGTTGTATTGCAAAAAAAGGTGAATTATCCAACTGAGGAGAAAGTGGAGAGAAAGAGTGGAAAAAGGGTGCACCGACTTTTTTTACACAGAAGAGAAAATAGTAGCATCTCTC
>JAITYZ010001474.1:0-10599 GCA_027744595.1 Paronellides praefectus | reverse complement strand
ACACACACACACACACACACACACACAAACATAGCAAACGAAGAAAAAAATTGAACTTATAAGCAAAAAAGGTTTGGTTTTGGTGTGCTCTATGCTGCTGCTGATATATTGCTGTGCCTTTCTATTATTATTAGAAATCTTGCAATAATATTCTTAGTTTTTTTTGAAGTTTTCTTCTTTTTAGCATTTATTTTATTTTGGCATACTACATGAATTTGTATGTATTATAACTTGACTTGTTTGTACATGTTCCGTGTGGATGTAAATATGATGATGATGATGATTATTATCATCATCTTCTTTTTCATCGTATCTCATAATCATCATCATGAGCATCTTATTATTATTCGATTGGAATCTTCAAAAGGATATTATTCCCAGTAAAAAAGGGGTAATGTAAATGTACAAGTAGTAGGTATGCATGTATATATGTGTGCATAAAAGCAAGTGCATTTTTCCGAAAAAGTAGTTTGATTAGCATTCAACCAACCAAACACAGAGAGGGATAGAGAAAATTCTTTTTCTTTACAAGATTCTCTTTTTAATATCAGGAAAATCTAAAAAAAAATAATGGATGGATCGATAAAATTGTTAAAGTTAAATAATATACTAAGCATATACAATACATACGTAAAAGCATAAAAAACATGTATTATTTTTCTTAAAAAGAAAATTAATTGTAAGCAGGTAGATGAAATCAATAAAAGAGCGGGTTATAAAAATACATGAGGAGGAGAAGAAAAATGAGTAATATTTAATTATAAAAAAATTGGAATGGAATGTTGTGGCCGATTAAAAAATGTGTATGTATTCTCTTTTTTCTTTTTAATACTTCGAGTGAGGTTGGTAGATGCACGAAGACGAAATAGAGGTTGCCGCATTATCGGTGCTGTAGGTGCCGACTGTCAGCCTCCCATCACGGCACATAATATTATTACGATTTTTTGTGTACGTAATTCCCATACAACAAAACTATAAAACTTGAATCGGTTGAATTGATAGATTAAGAGATTAGATACAATCAATTCATATTTATGAGCAGATGGGTAGAGATATAAATGCATATATATTTTTAAAGACTTGGATAGATATATTAAATAGGCGTAATTTCTTATTATCATTGTAATATTATTGGGATGGAGCAAGCCAGAAATAATGAATGCGTGCACTTGGGAAAATTGTAGGTGTGGATTGCACCATGCACGTACACCATCAGGTTTTCTCAGTGCGAAGACTGCACATATTCTTGTTGCGTAACGAAGAGAAAAAAGTGCTTTACTTATGCTTACCACCACACTATACAACCATGACATGATACCAAAGCTCATTTGCATATGTTGGATAGATACTGTGTACCGACTTTACTCCTTTCGTTAAGGTATTTAAGCAAGCATCTGCTGCTGGTGTCTTTTTGTTGTTGGGGAATTTCGGCTGCTTAGTCATATCATCATCGTCCATGCCATGCCCCACTTTAAGTTTTTTTTACTTGTTTTCTGTGTGCAGTGCAAGGAGTAAGCACAATACTGTACATCACAACAACACACAACTCGTTTTTTATATCACGTTGATTGGTGAAGGATAAAACGGATATGTGTAAAAAGTGAGTAGAATTTAAATGAGTTGAAGCCAGTTGAAAATGAAAATGATGATGATGATGACTGTTGTGTGATGTAAACAGACTACTGTTTGTTTGCACACTACTGCATACACTTGTACAAGTGTCTAAATGAAAAAAAGGAAAAGAATTTGCTGACACTTAAAAAGAATGAATGAATGAACAACACAGAACAAGAAAAAAATCCAATTTTTTCTTGTCATCATCATTTCCTCTTGTTTTTTATTAGCGGTGTTCTCGTCACAAGGAAAATAATAATAATAATAATAAAATAAACAGAAAAAACCGTGTCGATTTTCGGGGAGATTGGCTGGTTTAATAATAGGATTGATGGTATGAAAGAACATTAACTTGTACAAAACACACACAAAAACATACAAAAAAGTAGTAAAAAAAGTAAAGCTTATATTTGATTTGAATACGGAATGAGTAGTGAGGATAGAGAGAGAGAGAGAGAGATGTGTACGTGACGCTGTTGCTTTTTTATATATTCCGGTGTGTATGAATATATTTTTATATACAGAGGAGTAGTAGTTTGCGCAGTGGTAGTTATCACTTTGAAGAATCACCCCAACTCTTTTGTTTTCATTTTTGAAGCACAAACAAGCTTTTAATAGATATGCAGATTCATGTGAAGTGAGTGAGACAGACAAAAGAGGTGTTTTGACTAATTACTGTCTACACATTCAGACAGGGAACACATGTATGTGTTATTGCACACTACGCCGGTCAAATACAATATTGCCGACTAATATGCATATCATTTATATAAAAAAAAGTTGAGTTTATGGAGAAGGAAGAAAGGGGAGGATGTAGTCATCATGATTATCATGATGGCCATAGTCATGAATGATCAGACAAAGGAAGGATGTTAAAAAATAAAGTAATGTACACATCCATTCATTCATTGAATTTGTAATTTGTAAGCCTCTGCTTTGCTTAAACAGAGGCGCATAGATAAAGATTTTAAAACCGTGCAATTGCTCGAAACAAAAAAATGAATGAATTAAAAAGAAATGAATGCAAAGAGAGAGAGAGACAGAGACAGAGACACAGGGAAAAAAGGGGAGTATCATCTCTCGTCTCTCTTTCAAAGAGAATAAGATATACCTAGTTTGGTGGTGGTGGTGGTGATGATGATATGCGTATATTATTTATCCACTCATTCATTTTTTTTAAACTTCCCCCGGTGTTGTTTTTGTTTAACTGGATAAAAAACTAAGTAATATGCAGATGAAGGGGCAGAAAAATCCTTGAATGAGTTGAATGAATGAGGAAAAGCTCATAATAAAAAAGCCACAAGCTGACGGATATACGTATACAATATTCTCTCTCTCTCTTTCTGAATGACTGAATGAAAAAAAATATGCCTAATCACATGCAGAGTAATTAAAAGGGGTTGGCGAGAAAAAAAGCACTTGAATGAGTCGTAGACATAAAAGAACATGAAAAAATGCAGAGTTTGTTTGTTTGAGCTTTAAATGGATATTTATTTTCTAATGCTGTTTTATTATCATCCTCAATATATTATTATTAGCAATCTCATTGAAGCGAGAAAAAAAACTGCTGCNAAAAAACTGCTGCAAGTGGTATATTCATTAATAAAAAAATGGAGAAAAAGGGAAGTAGGTAATAAGGAAGTTTTTATTTTTGCTGTTTCATGCTCTCAGCACAGCAGCAGTTTGTTTTACTGACTATGACACTTTATATGATGGTGAGGAGTAGCGGAGGTGGTGGAAGAAGAATAGGTATGTTGTATGTATGCATTTTAATAAGAAAGGAGGGTGAGTGTGAAGCTTGGTGTCAATAATGTTGATTGAATTAATAATGCAAAGTGAGAGAGAAGAAGTGCTGCTGCTGTCGCTGCTGTTTTTGATGAGGACAAAGTGGGAAATGGGCAAGTGAAGGAGAAACTTTACGATGAAATGAAAATGAAAACAACGGTTTATTCCTCTTTTGGAAGGCAAAATTAAGTGGAAACTACAACAGAAGCAGGAACAGGAGTACCAGTAGTAGTGATGGATTCGAATGACTTGGAACTTTTCCTGCCGCCGGAGGAGAAGAAGAAGAAGGATGACAGTTATGTTGTACGTATAATAAAATAATAATCATGATGGCAAGTATGCAGCACAAGGTAAATGCACACAACACAACACCACCACCACCGTTGCTGTCATTGATATTTTTTTTCTTCTGTGGGGTACAAAAAGGCAAATTTGTCTAAAAGCTTGAGTAAAACTGTGATGGTGGAGGAGTATCCTGCTGTTTTTTTGGATAATAATAATAATGAGAAATGAGTAGGTTAAAAAACAATGTTAAAACATTGGCGACCTATATGCCATCATAGCTAATAAAAGGGGAGAATACGGGCAACAACAGTCAGGTCAATTGTTCTATAATATTTTGTGTCACAATCAGGTAAACAATTCCTGAAAATTAGTTTACGTGTCTGTGTACATATTACGTGTTATTATTAATATTACACAACAAATAAACTGGAAATATTATTAAAGGTGGATGGGATGAAAGTCGGAGAGGTATGCTAGGAGCATTTTGCCTTTTGTAGTTTCGTAACTATTTTTTTTATTAAACAGTAGCATAGTACAAGCCCACGTGTTCTTATTCGGCTTCATAATACAAGATTTGCATGTTTGTGCTTTTGTTGTTGTTCAAGTTGCCGTTGAATCATTTAAGAAGAACATAGCAGATGACAGACTAAATGAAAATAATGGGCTTTAGTCATGCCATCAGCCAAACCAAAAAAGAAAAGAAAAATATAGCTAGTCAGTTTCCCTGTTTTTTATATAAATTATTTATTTACAGAGCATTGTGGAGGGTCTAGTCTGGTTTGATGCCGGGTGTCAGGTTCAGATCGTTTTTTTTTGTAACGTGCCACCGCAGTCTACATGCTCAACTAAATGCATATCATTTCCTTTTTTTCTAGTTTTTAATCACCTTTGTACCTCTCTCGCGCTAATTGTTGCCACTTGAGAAGCTGGAAAAAAATGTTGAGAAACTCTACGCGGTATCCCATTACTTTACTTGAAAGATAAGTCAAGAAAGAAAAAAAAACAGATAAAAACAACTGCTTAATTAGCCTGTTCCTTTGATCCTCATCATCACCAACTAGTGCCAAAATTACTAATTTTATGTCATGTACTCAGAAAAACGGCTTGTTTTAAACTGCTTCCTTGTCACGACTTCATACGGTTCCTGGTAAAAAATATATATGGGTTCATCAAGGCATATTATAAGGTAGGTAGGTAAACTATATATACCTATGCCTCCATTATTACTACTTGGTTTCTGATGAGAGCAGAAAAGTGCAGTGGCGATGGTGTACACACTCTGTAGTGAGTGATGATGATGGTGGCGTTTCAGGAAACATTCATTTGTAATAATAACATTAGCGAATAACACCTTATTCGGAAGAAGGAGTCTTTCTACTGCACAGCATACCAGTTTTCATTTCGTTAAATTTCTTCACGTTCTCCTTCTCATTGTGGAGAAACGACTCCTGGTGAGCTGCCGGTCTTTTTTATCCATTTGCTTGATTTCATTCATCGCCATCCCATTATCATCATCATCCCCATCTACTTTCATCGTTGAGATTTTTCTTTTCCAATCTGCTTATTTTTTTTATAGAATGGATGGAGTGTGTGGGTTGTTAGCTTTTTTTTTAGTGCAGTGGCGATGGTGTACACACTCTGTAGTGAGTGATGATGATGGTGGCGTTTCAGGAAACATTCATTTGTAATAATAATAACATTAGCGAATAACGCCTTATTCGGAAGAAGGAGTCTTTCTACAGCATAGCATACCAGTTTTCATTTCGTTAAATTTCTTCACGTTCTCCTTCTCATTGTGGAAAAACGACTCCTGGTGAGCTGCCGGTCTTTTTTATCCATTTGCTTGATTTCATTCATCGCCATCCCATTATCATCATCATCATCATCCCCATCTACTTTCATCGTTGAGATTTTTCTTTTCCAATCTGCTTATTTTTTTTATAGAATGGATGGAGTGTGTGGGTTGTTAGCTTTTTTTTGCCGTGTGACGTCCGCCAGAAGAAGAGATGGTAGCAAGTTTTATGTAAACATTCACATTAATATGTATAGCATGTGCAGTTTGCCAACCTATTTGGATAAAGAAAAAATGGCAAAAATCTGCGGTTAAACTGTGTGGTAAGCTGATGTTTAGAGGGATTCACGTTATCTATCTTACATTTTGATAACATGATAGCATTTTTTTCTTTAATACATTATCACCTGCTCAACCCGACTTGTTCAGAGAATGAGTGCAAAGAGAGTCAACAAAAATGCAAGCATGCCCACGTGAACTGCTCCCTTAGTTTTTTTTCTTCTGAAGCTGCTGTTGTGTTAATGTGAAAAAAAGATAAGGCTGCCGGTTTGCTTGTTTGATTGGTGGACGACTCTACAACCGTACAACTCATCATCCTTCTTTCCCATTCTGTTGCAAAGAGTAAAAGCAGAGCACAAGCGCGTGTTTGTGCTGCGGACTGCTACTAATGGGAATGTTTACAGGAAGCTTGGAGTCTCTGAAAAATGCATGTATGGAGGAGGTGGTATGCATGTTGGAGGCTCCAAGCTTCTCATCATTAAGGATTTTTTTTTCTTTTGCTCGTGCTTTTCTTTTTTCGTTTATAATATCCACCCTCGCACCACACACACACCACTACTGGAACTACTGCTGTGAAGGTGAAAATTGATGATGATTATGTGTTTTTAGCACGCAATTCTTTTCGATTAACTTTGAACTACAACGTCAAGCAAGGAAGCAAGACTGCTTGGAGAAGACTACTAAAAGGAGCTGAATTATTTAAATAATATGAGATTTCATATAAAAAACCCGGAGTACTTTATATTTATGAAATATACATATAAATACCTACCTATATTTTTTTAAATTAATGATTTTTAAAACATCATTTTCTTTGGCTAATTCATTGGTTGGAATGCTAATGGAAGGACAAGAATCGTTTCATAAGCTTTAACACATCCGACGTACATGGTGCATAAATGCAAATAACAACAAAGCCGTCGTTACATAAATACACCCATTAAAAAGAATAAAAGATTATATAGCTTCAGCTTTTATAAATACTACGTCCTACCATTTTTGTGGTTTTAATTTTTCTCAAGGAGCAAATTATAACTACAACAATGACATAAACAACCACAAAAAATATACTACGTACATAGATTTGTGGTGGTGAGTGATAATCACTGACGGGATGGTACAATGACTGCCAAGAAAGCAAAAAAAACAAATCCTTTTTACAATAATAATAGTTTATACTCTGTACATTTTTTTGCATTTTTCATTTATAAATGGTTGTCCTCGTCGTCCCCTGTTAATTTGACAATTTACTTTTTTGCGCAACGAAAAGTGTAATAATCTTTCTTGTCGTCTTCAACAATTTATAAGGCTATTAATAGCGTTGTAAGAATTGCGTTGTGACTGTTGAGTTAAAAAATTAAAGAGTTGAAGAAGCTGCCTATTATATTTCTATACAAAAGACAGGCGCACAGACTGACATAGGAACTTGGATAAATGAATGGCATTTGTACTCGCGGTACTTAATCAACAATATCTCGGAAAAGATATGAATGACTTGAAAAGAATAAGCGTAGCACACTGATTTCTTTTTTTGTTTTGTTTTCATGAAGATAAATGGTATTTCATTCTCTGACTTAATTCGTTTCTATTTTAGGCTTGTTCTCACACAAGTGGTTCTAAAAAGACGTTGACGCTACTGAAGTAATAATAATAACGTAATGATTACAAAAAAGAGACGACGAGGATGATGATGATGAAGCCGTGGATTTTTGTCTTTCTTGAGAAAGACAAGAAAAGAAACGACGCAACATGAATTGTTACGCTTTTTCCCTTTGAAAGGCAGCCGTCTATTGTCTTGTGACTCAACCAGAAAGGAGCTGAGAATAAGACCGATGAATTAATCTTACACAATGAGTCAAGTGACTCCTCTTCTCTACCAAATGAATTGAGTGTATGACTGGTGGGGAGGACGACTCACTGAATGAGCCTTGTTTGCTACTTTGCCATCTCTCAGCCCTATTATTAAGCACCAACGCTAATACTTCATCTAATTCATAACAATGACTATTTAGTCTGCTGCCCATCCATTCCACACTGTTCGACACCAACCCATTCAGCCAACTGCAGTTTACAATTAATAAACAGGAAGTAGTTAAATCCTCACCCGCTATAAGAGTTTTTATCCTGGCGGTTGAAAAGACAAGTTCCCTTTTAAAGCGACATAAAAATTGTAGTTTTATTCTTCATTTAACAATCCTTTTCTACAGTGTTACTTCATTGATTTCAGAGTAGTTATATCATTATTCTCTTTATGATTTTCCTTAATTGTCACTTCAAGCTCAATAGAGCAGAATTCTCAGAGAACGTCATCACAGCTTACTCAAAATAAAATGGATGTGAGTGTGAGTTTACGTTAAAAAATGTATCCTTTTATTTTGTATACGCATTTTCCCATTGTCTTGTTTGCTGTGTTTATATCTTTGTTCCTCCCGTGTTGTCGCTAATAATAAAATAAATAAATGAATCAAAAGAAAGAAAGGAGCTTTAACAAGAAAATAAATAATGTCTTCTTTGCTGTGTTTATATCTTTGTTCCTCCCGTGTTGTCGCTAATAATAAAATAAATAAATGAATCAAAAGAAAGAAAGGAGCTTTAACAAGAAAATAAATAAATAAAAGAATGGATTGTAGCAACTTGTTTGGTTTTTTATGTCTCTTATTTTTATCTGACGATTAGCTATAAATACGGCAAAACAAAATAAGTAAAATAAAATAAATGATTTTATGTTGCATTATGGCGGTTCCTTCCTTGCATCAATTGTGTTACATGTTTTTTATATTGTAGGCTGTTATTTTTCTTTTTTGGGCTTAGGCACAACAGGAAGCAGAGCTAATATTTCTTTGATTCAGCAGCGTGTGTAGATAATGGCAGACATTCAACAAATTTTACCCTTTTGGGTCATTCTTCTCTATTTTTTTACTTCACTTTACTTTACTTACTCTCTAGAAACTAGAAAAAAGGAATAAAAGGTAGAGCGAGAGAGTAGAGCGTGCCAAACGATGTGAAACTGACAAGACCTCCTACTGTGATCGTTTCCTTTATTCATCCGGCCGAATTACTCTTCTTAAAATGAATTTTTAAGATGATGATGACGAGGAGAAGATACACACAAAAAATATAACAAATTGCGTAAGGCAATTAATTATCTTTATTGCATTCCCCCAACATAAATAAATGAGAAATTTTCACATTTGAGAAATTGCAAAAAAATGTCCCAAAGAATATGTTTTTTACCGAGTTGACCATGCTGAATAATTCGGGTTTTTTTAGTTCAAACTATTTTTTCTCTCTGGAAATACGTAGATGCACATTGCACATGTCATGTTGACAATTGTACAAAAATGAAACGTTTTTTTATTAAATGCATTTTTTTATTAAATGCAGGAAAAAAGGAAAATGTATTCAATCTTCCCCATCATCTTCAAGCTCATCATCAAACCAAAAAACGCACCCTGAATGCAATTAGTGTTAATGATATTTCCTCAATTGTATATCCCCGGCTAGGCACAAGCTGATCCAATTCTCATAAGCAAGCTAACCAGAGCCCCATTCTTTCTACTTTTTTTCTCTCTCTCTCTCCAGTTTCCTTTTTTATTTATCATCATCAAAGAAGCTGGCACCCTACGAGAAAAAAAATTCTCTATATATTTTTTTATTCTATCTGCTTGAATTTTTATTTTTTAACGCAATCCCTATCCCAATCAACTCACACAGCATAACACACAATCACATCATATCACAATAACAGCTGCCGATTTCCCTGGGTGTATGCAGCATTCAAATTGAATTTTTATTTTTTAAACGCAATCCCTATCCCAATCAACTCACACAGCATAACACACAATCACATCATATCACAATAACAGCTGCCGATTTCCCTGGGTGTATGCAGCATTCAAAAAATATAAATGGATATCCTATCCACTGATACACCTACACGATACACGATCCAGTATAGTTTTTTCTTTTTTAAAAAATATACGTTTTCATTCATTTTCAGATGCCCATTCATTTCTTTTGACATTCATTCATCTCCTCTTCGTCATCATTGAAAAAAAAGTTTACTAAGACAAGTTGCTTGTTTTAAAAAATATACGTTTTCATTCATTTTCAGATGCCCATTCATTTCTTTTGACATTCATTCATCTCCTCTTCGTCATCATTGAAAAAAAGTTTACTAAGACAAGTTGCTTGTAATGATGACTTCACATCATGGTCCTGGGCACACAAACACAAACATCGGCATCTTCTCTTTTTCTACAGTATTCCATGCTAATTCAAAAAAAAATTAAATCAACCTCGGCATCCCAAACCCTCATCAAAGTAAGCTGTTTTACTACACCAACACCCATGATGGAACATAAAAAAATGTATAGAAAAAATACACCGCTTTTGCTGCTCCTGCTACTCAAGCTCCACTGTATAATATTCTTGTCAAACTCATTGCCCTTAATCCCATTTTTTCCTCTTTGCTAAACGAAAACTGAAAGGAAAAAAATCCTGGTTGGATTTTTTTTTGTAAAGCAGTGCATAAAATTAAAAACGGTAAATAAATAAAAAAATGCATTCCCTTTTTTTCCTTCTCCATTATCTACCCGTCTGTGTATACTAATCATTATTTTCTCCACTGCGCCGATTAATTAATAGCATGGACGCATAAAAATGTATAGTGGGGTCATAAGCTTGAATGAACGAGGCATAAGATGAATTTTTTTCCGCGAGACGAGAGGGGAAGAAAAAAAATGCATTAAAAATACAAGACAAAAACACACAACAAGAATAGAAATATAAGCAAAGGACATAAAATGAAATTAGAAATAAAAAAAGTAAATTCAATCGGTTTT
>JAITYZ010001473.1:0-37539 GCA_027744595.1 Paronellides praefectus | reverse complement strand
AGAAAGAAAGAAAAATCTATAAAAACATATCCTCATGTCAAGGAAGTACGTGACGTGTGTGAATTGTTCTGTGTTTTTCTTTGGTACTTCATGTATGAGAATACCTTTTTACTCTAATGGGATGTGTGACGCTGTGCTGTCGATTTTGTCTACGGTAAAAAAACATTTCTTAAAGTATCCTGCCTCTCCTTGTGTTATTTAATTGAATGAACATTTATAATGGCATTGGTATTGTAATTTGTTTTGGTTTTTTTACAAAATTACTACTACTTTTGTTTATCGGTAAATACTTTCCGTGATGTCTCGCGTAGCTACTTTTCTACATTTAGTTTGGTCGGTTTATTTTTTGTATGCGAACGGCAACCGGGACTTTTGCATAACACTTTTGACCTAAATGGGGACGAATAATTTTTTTTTGGATCATGTCTTTTCAATATCACTTGAATCAACTCTTATGTCATTGCCATGAATTTCATTTAAAAAAATATATATTTTCCTCCGAATGTATGAATACTTTACCTAAATATGAGGAGATCAGAAAGATGTACATACGTGCAATATTCAATATTATGACGATGTTCTTTCTCGGTATTCTAAATAATCTACATGCAAATATTTATCTTTATTTTAAAACATTTACTGTACCGTACACTGAACGTGCGAATGAATACCTCTGCTTTGCACTTTACAATGGCTGTACAGACGTGGGCCTTTATATAACTTTTTAAGTTGAAACCTTTGTTCGTGTATATTTTTCCGATCGAGCTATCCCATTATCATACTTCTACTTGTTAAAATTCAAAGGAATTACTTAAGGAAGTTAACACCAAAAACATCATAATGGAACGTTTGATACTCTCAGCGGAAGCTATTGTCTTCATTTTTTTTAAAACTACATATTGCTCCAGTACGTCATCTCGAAGGATCATGTACGTTAACATGAACTTTGAATATTTGTAACAAGTATTTACGTAAAAAACACGTTTACAAATGTCGACAACAAGGCTTGCGTGTGCACGAGAAGGCATGAGAGCATGAGAAGGCTCGACAACGAGTTACATGACATCATGACGAATTTTTTTCTTCACATTTTGGGTTTGCACATGCTGACGTGCCTAGTTTTATTACATTGTTTACATTTAGTTTTCGGTAGAAATACAAAATGGGAATGAAACCAGAGCAGAAAGATGACGTGGGCATCAAAGCTATGGATCGTGGTGAGCGTGATAGAGTTTGTGAAGTGTGCATATTCTGACGTTTCTCAAGATCGCTTAGTACGGAAATATTTCCAATTTCCTCATTTTACCGGAAGGAAGACAAAACAAAGCTGCATTAACACTAGAGGCTAAAATGTGAATACGTTTTAAAAGCATTAAGTCGGAATTTGTAATCGGAGCAAATTGAAAAGAAAAGATCAAAATGACAAATACATTATCAGTTCTCGCGATATTGTTTCAGAATGTTGAGTTATCAGTTACCATTGCCATTAATGTACTTTTAAAATTCTTATAATATGTTTGGAAAAGGTGTTATGTCTGTATTCGCTATTTTCTGCGAAATGTAATTTAACAAACTGTGGTGGTTGTAAAACGAGGTCATAATTTAATAGTTCATAATCCAAAAATATTGATCATAATGGTTTGCAATGGAACCAAGAGCAGAGTTGGGTACATTTTTAATATACACTCCAAATCTTTTAATTTAAAAACATTTTAGACAAATAGGAACCAGACAGTGTACTTTGGATTTGAGTACCTGGTAAAGGTATTATTTTGTAGTTAGCCTTGCAACTTTAGAAGAAATCAATTCACATTGTCGATACAACAGACATATAGGTACAAAATACAATATCGCAACATGGTATAGTATGTAGTATGTGTACCGTAATAATGGTGTGATGATGATGATAATATGATAAAGCTACCCTTTGGCAAGAATTAATTAAAACTATAGACACGCGAGAATATCGTTAAAACTTGGTTATTTTTTAATGAGCTTCAAGTCTATAGGTTTGGTCTCTGTATGAAAAAAAATATAAGAAGTTTTAATTAGTTACCATTATGACTAGAGTAGGCACTGACATATTATTTTCTTTAATGTTACTACTTCGCATCTGTCCGTCACTTAAAAACTTGGAACTACGTCATGGTTTGTCGGTAGCGCACTCGAAGAGGATTTTTTTGCCGTAATTTTTTTTCAAAAATGGGTTTTAGGCAGATACCAATTTATAATCTCTGGCTGCACCCCTGTAGATGCTATGTCGTTAAATGGAATCATTTGTCATTTCACTATAAAAAATGCCCAAAAGTCGACCCAATGCTCAATAAATTTGATTTATATCTGCAATGTTTCTATGTGCGGGAATAAAATATACTCTCCGATTTTTAATTGTAGTCCACAGAAACCACCATGGCCTCAAATTCTGCCACGGAACAAATACTGAAAGAGAACCCCTATGGTTTCTAGGGCCAACAATTAAAAAACGGAGAGTATATTGGGTTTTTTACTATAAGACACCGCGACTGATGAAAAGTTTGCTCCTGGCTTTGACTTGTGGAAAAGAAACCTTGTGACATGTCAGCAGGAGTCATTTCCAGCAAACAAAACTTGATGATAGTTGTTGTTGTTGTTGCTGCTGCTGCTCCTCCTGGGGTACGCTTCCTCTTCTCGCCAAAGTCACGCACACAGCACAGCAGCATGTCCTCAGGCGTCGGGGGTAACATTAACAGAGGAATACTAAAGTAGATCTGTGTGTTGTGTATACAAAGTAGAAATACACACAGCATTTATATATATTTATCACAATATATGGTAAATATATTGATAAAGAGATCACAAAAGACAAAAAAAAACAGATGATGAAAGAAAAAAATGAAGGGATGATAACAGGTTTATCAAAGTAGCGAAAAAAATATCATCCTGGAAGAAAACAAAGTTGCATCCATAAATTATCTTTACTCTTCCCCTATTTTTTGTAAATAACGAGAAAAGCCAACATCAAATGTGGAATATTATTTTTTTGCTCTTTCACGTTACTTTCTTACTTTTTTTCATTCACGTGAGCCTTTTCATTTTTGCAAGTGAAACACCAAAAAATAAAGAAGGGAAAGCCACCACAAAGAAAACAAATTCTGAGAAAAAATTATTGGGCAAAGAGAATAAGAAGGAGTAAGTATATGTGGCTTTTCCTTTCTCCTACTAATCGTTCTCTTATATTTTTTCTCACATCATCATCATCATCGTTCCTGTCGTTGTGCTCCTTGATGTGTCCCTGTAATCGGAGTAGTAGTGGTGGGGGAGTAAACCAAGAAAGCTTACAAAAGCAAAAACCACTATCACCACCGCAAAAAAAAGGAAGAAAAAATAAATTACTACGTGAGAAAGTCGATATCTTCTCTCTCTTTTTGTAACACTTACATTCATTGGTCGGTTGGGGAGCAATTCACTCAGTCAGTAGTGTATGTGTGCTAGTTTTTTCCCGTCTTCCTCCAACAAAAAACTATAGCATACCCTGCAAGAAAAATGCAAGCCAAAAGAAAAAAGAAGTCATATATTTTTTCCTATTTTTCCAATATCCCAATTTTGTGTGGTAGATTGAAAGAGAAAATAAAACCCAATTTTTTTTGTGTGCCTTGTGCTCCATAAGTTCTTTATCATTTTCCCCAAAGGACACCATTTTTATCATTTTCTTCTTTTTTTTATTCTCTTCTTCTACTTCCACTTCTTCTTCTTCTTCTTCTTCTTCACTGAAACTCTTTGGAGGGAAAACGGCAAGTTTCTTGGTCAATCAGTTGACCATCATGATCTCATTTTCCCCATACAACGTACAGAATAAAAAAACAAGTAAAGAAAAAGTCAATGAAAAGTTATTCTGAGATTCCATATCGTGTTTTTTTAGGATGATGGTGATGATAATCATGATTTGATGCTTCTTGGCAATACTGCTCACTCTACTGTTAGAAAAAGACAGTGACAATACGGGAAAAAAACTTTTTTCTTTTTTTTGTGTGTATAAATATCTTTTTTATGAGTTTCCTCCATATTTTCCCCTTTCACGTTCCTTAAGATAAATGAAAGTAATGAGGAGGGAAAGGAAGAAGAAGGGATGAGACGGTTAAATTACAAGGTTATATCAACCATGACATTGGAGGGATCAGTAATAACGAAATTTTCGCACGTTCTCAAATATACATACATTTATTATTGCTTTTGAAAAGGAGGATGAGGAGTAAAATTGAAAAAATATACAAAGGGGAAAGGACATATTCTTGATCTTTAAGTGTACAAGAGTATCTTTTTAAAAATATAATAATAATAAAATATTTAGTAAAGTAGCGAAAGAGAAGAGGAAGGAGCTTGGAAATAGACAGATAGACAAGCAAGAAATAAAAGTAGGTAGATGTACGGGGAAAATAGATAGAGTGAAATATGAGGACAAAAGCCATATGTGTATTTACTTTTATATGGAAAAAAATTATAGAAGCCTGTTTCCAGATTGATATGGATATATTATGGAATAAAGTCATCTGCAATCTTGTCTCTGTCTCTCTTTTCCAGTTTGTTTTTGTTGTTTGACAGGCACATGAGAAAATTGAAGGGAACAGGAAAGTGTATATATGTAGCAGTATATATATTTTATATATATACCTATTCATGTTTGCTGTAGTGGCAGAGGTTGAGTCAAGACGGAGAAATTGAAGAAATGTACTGTAAAAAAGAAGCCCATTCACTCAGTGAGCATCTCATTCCTTTTCCTCCTTATTTGCGTCCTCATCCACCACCACACCACCTCCTCCTCCTCTTATTATTATCTTTGTCTCGCATACATAAAATCATGCAAGAGAAAAGTTAAACTCTAAAACAACAAGAGCAACATTGAAGTCAAGACAAGAATAAAAAGAAGGAAAAGACAAAGTCTCGGAAAGAGAGAGAGAGATAGGAATATATACACTTCCACTCACACTCGCTGGTTTGACTGACTGACTTGGCTGACTTTGTTACTTGTACTTTTTTCTCTATTCTTTTTTCGCAAGCTGATTGTCAGTTTGAGTGAAGAGCATAAAAACAACAAAAACAGCACCGGGGCAATAGCATTTTAGGAAGTAACAAAAAACAATGGAAATAGGTAATGTAAGAAAATATGTGAGAAAGGGCCAAACAAAAGGTGAAAAAAGAGAAAAAGTTTTTTTGTTTTTTTTTCTCTTCTTCTTGTTCTTCTGCGTCTTTCTCTTCTCACTTGTTTTTTTTACTCCGTATCAATTTCATTCCAAAATACAAAGCAAGAAGTAAAAATAGGAAGAAAAAAAAGTATGGCCGATTCTTGTGTGCTCTGCTGGCCTCATCTCCAAAAGGTCCTCAAACATATAATAAAATTAAGTATGCATATTTAGAATGGTATCACGACAAAAATCATCATCATCAACTCCAAAAGCAACAACAACAGCAATACAATTTTATTTTATTTTTCTCGTCTAAATTCCTCCTTTTTTTCCTCCTGCAAGTGAAAGAAATCTTCCTTTTTTAAAGAGAGGCAACAAAGCAAATATTCTTTGGTGAACTTTGCTCAACAACAGGGAAAAGCCCGGGACCTGTACTATATTCAATGTACAGCAAAACAACAGAAAAAGAAAAGTAGTAAGGGAAAAACGGTTTCTTTCCATTCCTTTATTTTCTACATATATGCATTTTTACACATACAACACAGCTGCATGAATAAAAATAACAGTTTTTTTTCTTCCCTTTTTTCACTTGTTCCCATCTTTCTCCTCAATTTCTTCTTCTTCTTCTTCTTCTTCTGGTTCTTCTTTCACTTGCAAGAAAATGTGTATTTTTTTTCTTGGTATTCAAAAAAGGAAGGAAAACAACAGCGGCAGTAGCAACAGCAGCAGCGGCAGCCAAACTGCTGTTTGCTGAGACCCTTCTGAACGATATAAATGAACCAACGACTTAAACACACTCACTTTTTTCCTCACGTACAATTCTCCTTTGCTCACTTTCATCCTTTTTTTCATGGGAAACTACACAGTCAGACTTTAGACCCAAAAAACGAAAACTAGTGCATATACCTATTATAGTAAACAGAGGATATATACATAACATATTATTATACACTTTTTTTCCTCTTCATCTGCTGCTTTTAGTGTTACTACTTGTTCTTCTTCTTCGTCGTCTTCTTCTTCTTCTTGTGTCCCTGTCTGCTGACTTGCTTGTATGTAGGTTTGAATGTATATTTGTGTGTGTGTGTGTCTGACAGTCTTGTGTGGTGGTGGTGATGCCCGAAAAAAAGACCGTGTCTGCTCCCTGCACGTCTTCAGTTCTCAAGTAGTGGCGGTTGGTGACGGTCGTTTGTATGCGTGAGCCTCTCTCTCTCTCTCTCTCTCTGTATCTCTTTCTTGTTTTTATACGTATTTTTGGTGGTGCTTCCGCTTAAATACTTACCTAGTATTTATGCATAAAAATAGAGTATTAGTCTAAACAGAGGAAAAAGCCTGCGAGAGGAGTCGCAAGTTTACTCAAGTCTCACAAGAAGTGATATCCGACTACTACTCACTTTCATCATCTTTCACTTACCCTATTATATCATATTCATCAGACGTAATATAATAATAATAGGTAATATACACACAAAATATTATAGAAAGACAGGGTCACTAGTCATTATAAAAACAGACAGTGTTTCCCGTTTTCCCTCTTTCTCTCTATACCTCTCTCACTCTTTCGAATCTGCCTCATTTTTTTCTACTTTGATTTATTATCTTTATTACTGTCACTCTTATTCCCTCAATCGACTCTCTTCTCTCTCTCTCTCTCTCTACATCCTCTTCTCAGCTTTCCTTTCAGCTGCTCCTGCAAAATTGCGTCTTGCCAGTGATTTGTGCAAGTTTTACTCATATTGTCGGTGACATCCCAGAAAACTATTAGTGTGAAGAAGAACGATAGACAGTTTTCTCTTAATCCTCTTAAAACCACTCTCGCAATTCATAACCAAAAAAACAACAACGCTTTTCTTGTCAAAACCCGAAAGCTCGCAAAACAAGAACGGAATATATTTAAATGACTATATAAAGTGATTTTTTTAAAGTAAGTGGATGCCAAAAATACTGAGAAAAACAACGCTCCTTTGCTTTGATAAAACAAAAGCCTTTCAAATTAAATTATTTGCAAAACGTGAAAACTTTTAAAAGACGCGATCAAAAACTTTGAAATATAAATTGTGGCAGTGTTTTTACATCATTTGCCATCATCGCCAAAAAATAGTGTGTGAGTACAAGTGTGTACATCATCTAGCTGACTTGTTTCTCCTCCTCTTTGTACAATGTGCTCATTCATAAATTGATAATAACAATAATAATAATAATAATAACTACATTACATGTAACAAATGCACACACAAACACAAAGCCACACACTGTCAAAAGTGTGGGAAAACTGAATTGTTCCGCAGACTAAAAGGCTTTTAGCGACAATATCCCAGATCAGCCATATTTATACCACTTTCTCTGCAAAAAAATAATAATATCTGCTTCTCTGCTCATCTGCTCAGCCATTCCATTCATTGTTTCGTACGTGTGAGTGGAGTGAGTGTTTAGATGTGTGTGCTCTGTTGTCGTTGTCATCGGTGAAAAAAGTAATAACTGCTGACTGTGCGGTGGTATGGTGCTTGCTCTTGCTGCTTTTACTCTTCTTCACGCAACGTTGTTGTTCGAGTAGTAGTGGTCTGGTGGCTGTGTGGTTCCTGTTCGTCTCGCTCCTGCATCAAGTCAAATCACACCTTGTTCTTTGTTGCTCTCTCCTTCTGCAGCTCAGTGTTTTTTTCTGTGTGTTGTTCACTTGTTCGTCATCTTCTGTTGTAAAATTTGTTGTTATTTTGTGAATGGTGGGTTTGGTTTTTTTATGTACTCTCGTGTGTGTGCGTGTGTGTGTGTGTGCGTGTGTGTAATATGCGTGCTGAATCCTGATTGCTGAACCAGCTATAAATAAACTGTGTTTAATTTTTTTGGCTCTTCATCATCATCCCCTTCTTCTTGTCACATGATCTGCTGATCAGTGTATTTATCTTGATATCAATATTTATCCGGAGAAACTATATACAAATACGTACACCTCTATATATATTTTTTTCATAAATAATCCCCTTTCAATTTTTAATATTTTCTTCCCCTCTCTACATTCTTGCTATTGTACCATAAAAAAATACTAATTGATGTTCGGTGTAATCGTTTGGCAGTACGGCGCGTAAATAAAAAAACATACAAAAAACCAAGTTTTATAAAAAAAATTATAAAAAAATCCTGTAGTAACTTTCAAAAATTATAATAACAAAAAAGTAAGTAGCTTTATTTCCTTTTGTAGTTTTTTTTCTAAATCACT
This sequence comes from Paronellides praefectus, assembly GCA_027744595.1. Taxonomy (NCBI): domain Eukaryota; kingdom Metazoa; phylum Arthropoda; class Collembola; order Entomobryomorpha; family Paronellidae; genus Paronellides; species Paronellides praefectus. The sequence goes on along the minus strand of JAITYZ010001473.1, from coordinate 29,169 downwards.
GTATTTTACCATTTTTATGTGTATGTACTTAATAATTTACCCATCTGTCTATGGTATATCTATTCATAAAAAATATTAATTTATTTGGCAGTACACAAAAAGTATTTTTCTTTTTTTAACGTTTCTCTTCTTATTTGTTTTTTTGTCGCTTGTATTATTTCGCCGCTGAGAACACTCGATTAAAATTGTTGACTTTATATTTACCTTTAATATATGACTGTCATGGTATTTATTGTTGCTGTTTTTTTGCTATGCTACTGCTGCTGCTGCTGTACTATAAATAATTGATTCTTCTTCTCTTTGTATACCCGCGTGAGCAATCATCTTATTAATCCCATTTTGGCAATATAACATCAAGGTTTACTTAATTTGCTACATACACACACACAAGCTTATTTAATTTCCTCGTTTGGCCCATAAAGAAACCAAAATAGGGAAAAAGAGAAAGGAAAAAAATACAGCGGCAGCGAAACGGTAGCGGATGCAGCAGACGAAGCATAAAAAACATACATAAATATAGAGAAAGCATAGTGCTCACAGATTACTTAGCCAGGAGAATCCTTTTGATTGATAACTTTTTTAGTGCTTCTCTCTGCTTCCCCTTCTTTTCATTTTGGAGGGCTCACTTGCTAGATTGGAGAAACATTCACAAAACTGATTATTGTTTTGCATGATGGACGGGATGGAAAAAGGAGAAAAGTCATATTAGGTTTCCTGATTCCATGATGATGATGATGATAAAGGTGAAACTGGCCAAAAGCTAAGTCAAGTCATGAATATCATATTACTATCATCATCATCATCATCATATTAGATATCTAGTATCCATTCCAATGACCTGATAATATTGACAGGAGAGCGAAAGAAGCATGAAGCTCTATGTATTAGTGCCATTACAAAAATGAAACAGTTGATCCTTCAAATCTTTTTGTGCCTGTGTCCATGTGTGTGTGTGTGTGTGTGAAGGGAAACCAGACAAAATAAAAATAGACAGGGAAATTCTTTTTTTTAATGAAAAATGAACCTGTTTTTGGGATAGAATGCATTCGCACAAGAAGAAGAATAAGAAGAGAAAAATAACAGAAAATTGATTAGGGAGGCGCTCGGTATAACTTATCTTGTTGTGTGAAATTTGTATATAAAAAGTTATATACAGCGTGCATAAATGACAATAGTTGTATTTTTTTCTCTCTCTCTCTCTTCCATAATGCCTGTTCCGCTGTTTTTCCTACTCACTCATCCACTTCCCGAGAATAATATAACAAAAACGACAGAATAATGCAATAATAATGCATTCTCATCTCCTCGTGCACGACCGGCGAGAAACAATGTCCTTTTTGGAGTGTCTATCTCCCCATTTATCTACCATCCATCCTTCTATCACATTTTTACATGGTATAAGGCCAAGTTTTTACTGCAAGTAGATATTTTCACAGAGTGGGAAAAGTAAGTAAATCGGCTGAGAGATTCGGAGGATAGAGAGAGAGGGAAAATGGATGGTTAGAAAAGATGGATGGATGGATGGAAGGGTAGATGGATAGATGACTATGCGTATGTATTCCACACTAAATAAGCTAAAATACGGAATATATATTTTTTTCCTCTTCCCATCTCCACTTGTCTATGTAAAAGGCAGTTTAAGGAGATGGGATATATTTTGTGCACAGATTCAGATTTCTTCTTCGTCTTCTTGTCTTCCTCCTCCTCCTCCGCCTCATCCTGAGCTTGCATTATTTGTAGTAATGGAACAAACAAACAAAGCAGTAAGAGTACTAGAAGCAGTTACACACCAGATAGTTGGAGATAGTTTAGAGAGAGAAAGCGGGAGTGAAAGTGAAAAAATAGAGGCTTTCTCTTGAAGAAAGAAGAGGGAGAGAGAATGAAGGCAGAGGATTAGAGATGGATGGAGGGAATGGATGATGATGATACGCACAAAAAGCCTGAGACTCACACAAAACAGCCATACATACATACATGTATACATAGTCATAGAGAACAGACAAAAAGTCTCTCATGAACACATGTGCATCCTACTCAACAAAGCACATCATTCATTTCATTTTTTTTCTCTTCTCCACTCTTCCTTTTTGTCTTTTACATATCATGTCTCATAATAACAATGTATAATATATGTAATACAGTGTGTGTGTGTGTAAGTGTGTGCGGAGAAGCATGGCAATGTTGTTGATGATGATGGGAAGGAGGTGGGATGAGAATGAGAATACAAAAAAAAAGTTGTATCCAATCTAGAATAAACTTGTGTACTACTTTCAACTTTCACTGTTACACACTGATTCTAATTACTAGAGGAGAAAAACGTGGGAATTGGGAGATGAGAGGGTAATGTTTTGTTGTACATCTACTCACTCGCTCACTCACTCTTTCCCCAGACCAGAGGAGAAACGAGAAAGTAGAGATGTTCATGTAGAGAGAAATTGAGTGGAGTAGCATGATGGTAGCGGCATCCGAAAACAAATACAAAGTGGTGTATATGTATGGTAGAAATAATAATAATGAAGCATTTCTGTCTTGTGGTTTTCCTCCGGCCTCCCTGTCGCTCCTTTACTGCTGCTGCTGCTACTGATGATGATGGTATGGTGGTGGTGATGGTGGCTTGCGAAAAACTCTACAAAACCCTCCTCNATAATAATGAAGCATTTCTGTCTTGTGGTTTTCCTCCGGCCTCCCTGTCGCTCCTTTACTGCTGCTGCTGCTACTGATGATGATGGTATGGTGGTGGTGATGGTGGCTTGCGAAAAACTCTACAAAATCCTCCTCAAAAGCACAGAACAGAGAAAAGCAGGAAAAATAATACATATTACCTATATTGGTATGTTATATTACATGATTATCATGAGGCAAGAGTATGGGCCACAAGATGGATTTTCGATTAAAAAGCCTTTTGTTTCCCATTCCTCACATTGGTTTACTTTCTCGTTACATTTTTAACGCTAACAAAAAACTGTTTTAGGCTCATTTTGAGACGCTCAAAATATCTAGTTGAACATGGTATAAAAAGCTTAAGGCAAAGATGGTGAAGAAGATTCTCAACATAACATCATTGCATTTTGGTCGTGAGAGGAATGCAGAAACCAAATGCTTATTTTTTTATTACAATTGCAACGGCTTTCCCAAAATTGATTTGATGGCAATATTTGGTTAATTAAATGATAAATGAAAAATAGCTGTTGAGTGAATTGGCAGGGGAGATAAGGTGATGATGAATAATAAAGAAGTTTCTTGGTAAAATAATACATACTATTATTATTATTATTATTATTACAACAACAGGCTAGTTGAGAGATACCAAGTAGAGAAAAGGGAAGCTATAGAAAAGAATCAGTGATTTAAACAGAGTCTATTTGCTATACCTCCACGGAAGAAAAAGGAATAATAAATGGCTTCTAATAATTTTGAGCCTCTTCCAAAACCTGTCATCACAAATGAACTAAGAAAAGTAGGAGTACACTTTATAATAATAATAATGTGCATACTTAAATATTGTAGAAAAAGCTTCTTGTTCACATCAAGAAATTCAAATAATGGGCTGTGTGAAGAATTGAATTTAATGGTTTTGCCCTGCGCTACGTGATAAAAATTAATCCTTATATCATTATTATTCCTCCTCCACTTGGTATAAAAAATAAAATAAAATAAATGGTCTATTAATCCTTCCGTCATCCTTGGCAGCAGCCCAGCTGCAGCAGTTATGTGTGTTTACTTATATGCTGGTGGCGGAACAAATAAATCATAAAGGAAGAGTATCATTATCACACATTAGCACAACATGCAAAATTATAGAAATCAGTCTTGGAACTGGAATGAGAAACAATGAAAAAAGGGTTTGAAAGATAGCTCCTCCTACAGTCTTTTCTATTACTGCGTTGTCAGCACACAGGTGTGGGTACAGTGATTATTACACAATAAATAAATCCCGTATAAATTTAAATGCTTGAAATTGCAATTATTTTGAACTGTTTAAACATCAAACAACATTGCAGAAAATATAAAAAAAGATGTTTGCAATAAAAATAACAAAGAGTTTAGCTTTATATTTGGAAAGCAAGCACACTTGCAATAACTGCAAGGATCTTTATAAAAATACAAATAGAAAATATTTAGATAGGGAATCATTCGCTGATTTTTCTAAAGAGAATCAACAAAACCGTCAGTGCTAAAAACATGTTCAAAAAACCCAAATAAAAAAGTACAGAGGGCTATTCTTTTATGGTGATGGTGACTACTTCTACAACTGCTTTACTGCTTACTGACGTAATTTCGTAGTAGTATGTTGAAACATGTGGAAAGAGAAAAGGGATGTTGCAAGTGTTAGCATTTTTTTCGTATATATTTTTGTTCAGCAAAAAAGAAAATGAAGAAGGAAAACGAAGAACAAAAAGTTGCGTCAAAAAAGGGTTAAATCTCCTTCTTCCGAGTAATGAAACTTTTATCCTCACAACTTGTACATAATTCTCAACTCTTTCATTCTGATTCACAAAATTACATGGTTGTATATAAATATTTAAGTATTCTAATGGTATAATCCCATGTTATCTCATCATTGAATGCCCTTTAATCTGCAAAAAAATAAAACTTTTTCTGGTCTGGTCTCTTTGGTTGAAATGAGCATTAGAATATATACATATCTTTTTGTTCCTTTTTCTAGGAACCTTATGCTACTATTTATACATATGTAATATATAAAATATATATACAAGTTATATGAGCTATGAACTACCACTATGCAACATGATCATCATCACATTAAAAAACTTTATTTCTCCATTACCACTACTTTCTCTCTCTCTCTTTCTCATTTTTATGTTCATCTGAACACTTTATCATTATCATGTTCCCTTTGTGTCCTCCTGTCATTTTATCATCGATCCTTGTGTGGATGATGATGTGCTGATGATTCGTGATCACTTTTTTCTCTCCGCCTCCTCCTCCTTCCACCACTACTTCTCATCCATTTTAATAAATCTGTGTATCAACATCATCATCATCATCACCGTCAACACTTATATACTTACACTACACAACTATCGCTTTACAATCTTGTATTTTTCCCAGCCGTGTTCCTTTTCCATCCAGAGGGTAAAATCAGGCAAGAATTGAGTAGCAGAGGAAGAGATATACAACTATTCAACCTTTTTTTTTCATTCGACAGCAAAAACTATTCTTCTACTTTTTTGACGACGTTGATGATGATGGTGATGATGAGGAAATTCTCGCTACTCGTCTCGCACTCAAACTACCGCTTTTTTTCTTCATGTTTACATTTTCATTGCACAGCTTTCTCATGCTCCTTCTTTTCATGTTGCACAATTTTCTCGGCCTGTTCAATGTTTGAAGAGAAAAAAAATATATAATTCAAAGTTGGAAGTTGAATTGGAATAGAAGGAGAAAAAAAGAAAGATAAAATGTCACATTAAAATCTTTTTGATTTTCTATTCTCTTTCTCACTCCCAGTCATTTTTACAATAAATATGTATAAAATATATTTAAATGCATATATTGGTATTGCTTCTCTTACTGTTATCGTGTGAACGTGGGGCAAATGGTGTGACAGTTAGTTTTACACGTCAAATCTTCATCACCAGAGATTTTAGAATATATACCTATTCTATATATATATATTTTTTGTTCCTTCCAGTCTACAATTCACAATAAGATACTCATTGTATTGCTCCTTATCTCTACGGGTATGTAGTATGTGTGTGTGTGTGTCAGATTTTAACTCACCAGCTGTTTCTGTCCACACGCTGACGATGATGATAATGATGTGGGTGATGGGCGATGAACATTTGTCATATAGTCATAGTCATCGCATCAAATCCGGACGCAAAGGACAATTGTAATAATAATATTCAATCATATTCATAAAACTGCTGCTTTTTCCATTTTTTTCTTTCTAATGCGCACATTTTCAAACATGACATGAGCATATATTCATAATATCCGGATTTAAAAGTGAAAAACGTGAAACATTTTGTTATGCTGGTGGATGAGTGTAGTGTGGAAATGAATAGGAATGGGAAGTAATAAGTAATACATATATAGATTGTATACGTAGGGAAGTATGAAGTAAAGTATTAATTTGTAATGAAATGGATAGATGGACACGATGAATGGCTGGCTTTGTGAAAAGGGGAAAATATTTTTTTGTGTGAAAGTCTGGCCTGCTCCACACATATTTCCCATATTGTACATGTTTACTATATTATGCTACTATATAAATGTATGCTAGTTTATAATAATAATAATAATGATAGGATAACACGAGGCAGCAGCAGCAGCAGCAACATAATAATAATATGCAGCAGGGAGAAAGAAAATAGATTATGAATAAAATATATTAGAGGATATATGGGATTATAGTGGGATTGCTGGCAAAGACAATATAACATGTATATTATATGGAGACAAAGACTCACACAGTCTGAGTCGTAATGCCCATTAAAAGATGGAATCGCTGCTGGGCTTCCTCCTCCAACATGATAATAAAAAAATTGTTTTGTATTTTCCGCGCGTGAATAATAATAATAATAATAATATGATGCATAACGTTTAGTGGAAGTGAAAGGGTTGGCTGGTTGGATAGAAGAGTGCAGTCATGGCAAAGCGGAGTCAGCAGAGTTCAATTTTGAGAGAGAAATGTAATAAAAAGTGGCATGGGTGGTAGTAGTAGTGGTGTTGGTAGTACTGTAGTAGGAGGAGGAAGAGGTGAAATATAGAGGATGGATCGGATGATGCTCACGTTAATATTGCATATTTATTTTAAAGAAGGACGTATATTATATTAGCTATTTTTTTCAAAAGAGGGAAATAAACAGTAAACAAGGAAGGTATGTAAACTAAACTCATTTCCTTCTTTACCTTTTTCACGATTTACTATAGACACTATTTTTTTTTCTCTAAACTACTTTGGTAAATCAACGAGCAATTTTAATGAAATAACTTGTTAGAATCCTGCCGTAATTGTTCAAAGAGGCATGCTATGTACACAAGCATCCAAGCAAAACTGAACTTTTTTTATTGAAAAAAATATATATAAATTTATAGAATGCAGTTTTATTAGGTTTCGTGTACATAGAGCAATGCTCTTAATTGGGAAGAGTTTTTGATGTTGAAATAACTTGATAATAAAAAAAAAGCTTTTATACTCACATTCAATCAATATAGATTTTTTTTGGAGTGTGTGTGCATTCATTTTGTTTACTTTTTGACAGTCCTTTATTTGAGTCTCGTTAGATCATGTGATTGCCATGGTCGGTTATATAAATTCCGTTGAAAATAAAAAGTTTGAAGCTTTCATTTAAGAGAAAGCTGCTGATAAATTGTCTCTTTATTTCATCAATTTCTTTTCCATCGCCACCTCTTCCAGAACGACAAGTAGTTGAGTAAAAAAATAAAATAATAATAATAAAGAAAAACGAGGAATCTTCTACACAGAGGAAGAAAAAAATAGGCAACAACAGCCTTTGTCGTTTGCTTTTGTTAAAAATATACACAACTACATCATCATCAGCAAGCACGTTTTCCTTTTCACACCCAACGAGAATGAGGCTATAGACCCAGGCTAGGTCTAAAATAAAGTATCCTATTATCCCACACTAACTAGTATATTCGTAGTAGCTGTGTAGCAGTGCAGGCACAAAAGTGTCATTGGTGATTCTACAGGGACGCACGACTATTTTGCAGGAAAACACTGTGTCACTTCCTTTTTCCTTCTCTGTTTCTCCCTCATTCTCTCTTGTCTCCTTTAAGTATTTTACAAAATGCACGTAGTAATAATACGCACAACGACCAAGACACGACGACAACCACCAAGTAGTAGTCTATAACGGAGCCACCATCACCACCAGCAGCAGCACAAGAATATTATGAGAAAAGAGTGAAGTGGATAAGGATTGTTATTGGCTTTGCCACTTCACTCTCCTTCTTGTGTTCTTACTCACTTTTTTTTCTATTCTCTTGCTTTCCATTTCGTTGATGCAGGGCAAAAAAAATTTTTGTAGAGGAGGAAGAGTGAAAAACACGAAGGTCTTCTCCTTGAAAAAAAAGTAATAGAAAAGTTTATAAAGATAAAAAAAATATACTCTGCTATCTCTATCTTGTTATGTATAAAAAACAAGGCTTATGTAAAACTATGTATATTTGAACAAGAGGAAGAAGACGACGAGTGAAGCAATTTTTATTCCTATTTTTCGGCAGTTTCACCTTCTTTTTTTGTCGCAACGTTCTCCAGGCGCTTTTCTCTCTCCCATTTTCTTTGTACTCTGACTAACTATCTGTCAACCAAAGAAAAAAGTGCATCGCACACATTCAATATAATATATGTAGGTATACTTGTGTAGTAGTAATATATTTTCAATAATAAGAGAATGAGAAAGAAAGCGGGGGGAAAAATTGATGTAGTGCTCTGACTTGGTTTGTTGCAAAACCAATATTCTTATTTCATGTTTGCGATAGTTTGCGGTGAGGTGTTACACAAACTAGGCATGCTCTGACTCCTCCAAAGAATACCACTCTCTTATATATGCGTATATTACAAGTTTGCTAAAATGGTTGTGGCTCGAAAGGTGGTAGTGGTAGTGGCGGTGGTGGTGATTGTCAATAATAGCTTGTAACTGTAACGACGTACTTGAAATTGAAAAAAATAGAGAGTGCGAGAACACAAGACGAGCTTGCTGCTCCAGGTTCTCAGCCCAATGTACATGCATAATTCAATTGTTTTGCACGTATGAGTAGCAGTGGTAACAGTGCAGTTACCCTTTCCTCTTCTCACTCTTTCTCTTTCTCTCTCTCTCTCTCTCTCTCTCTGTTTGAATTGGACGGTTGAATGCTATTATGACTGCTGCTGCTGCTCCTGTTGTTATACTTGTGGCGGTTTGGTTTCGTTTTCATTTCGTTTTCATCGCCTGCTCCAATACCGAAACTATTCTCAATATTTTTTATACGACTTTTTTATATACTTTTTTTTGCCATGCATCCGTTGTAAAGTAACCGTCCTTCTGGAAAATCAAACGACAGAGAGACACAAAAAACTAGAGTGAAAAAACACACATTGTACATTTTACATACATATTGAAGAATAAACCGGGCTACAATTATTATTGGTTGTGACTATAGAGCAGAGTTAAAAGCGGTGTGAGTGAAAAAGCTTAAATGAAAGCATTTTAATACAATAAAATGAACACTTTTGCACTCACTGCTGCTGTGGTGGTGGTGAGGATGTGTTTCCTCCCGTTCCAATTTTTTCTCTCTCTATTTCATACCAATTCAAATGATAAAGTAAAAAGCTGACGATGAGTTGAGTCGAGAATACACACATGAACAAAAAAAATACAGCCACATGTACGTACTTTGTCGATGAATAGTATTTAGTAACAGTTCACTTTTTTTCTCGAGTTTCTTTTTTCCATCATCGCCACTAACAAAAAAAATAGAGTACACACACATATTACTGTAGATAGGAAAGGAAACAAGAAAGAAGGGAAGCGTGACGTGATTGCAACATTTATTGTCATTTCACTCTTCTTTCGATGATGAAAGCACCAAAAAAAGAAGAGTTGGAGTAGCATGACTTCTCAATGTATAGAAAAAAAGGAGGAAAATTTTGGACCCTGACTGTTGTTGTTGTTGTGGTGGTGGTGGTTTTATGGCAAAAGGCTTTAAATAGACAGGGTGGTATGTACTGGTCGGAGTTTTTGGAGTTGTGAGCGCTCTAATTGCATGTCTCTTCCATTTTCACTTTGGTTGGCAGTTTTTTTGTTTGCTGCTCCTGCTGCTGGTATCTATCTGTGCACAACAAAATTGTAATCAATACTCAACTCTTCACTCCTTTGGAATGCTTTCTTTGTACATTTTTTTCTACAAACATGATACACAAACATGCATAACATACCATACCATAACATACATACATTTTCATGACAAAAAGGCCTATAGGCTATAGTGCAGGTTAGGGTTTTCCCTTTGAACCACTTTTTCACGTGGTGATACGCTGTTGATGGTATTTTTAAACAATTCATTTCGTAAACGAACCAAGTCAACCATGCAGGCAGGATAGTTAAGTACTTTTAACAAAAATAAGACGAGAGAGCAATGCATTTTATGCGTTTATTATTCATCATCATCAAACAGCATGTTTGTGTCTATTACTTTCTGAACTTGATTCGATTTAAAAAAAAAAAGAAGAAAAAATCAATCAATATTTATTTTTGCACCTTCTTTTATGACTGGATTCTATATATGTTTTTTTTCTGTTTGCTTTTTAAGCTTTGTCAAAAAATAATGAACTGTTTATATAACTCTGTATATTTCCTTTTTCTCTATTCTGTCTAGCTGAATGGCTTAAAATAGTTCATACTTTCAGTTTTATCTTTAAAAATTAAATTTTTTAGCTAAAAAATACTTGAAAAAGCAGATAAATGTTTGAAAAAGAAAATAACATAAAAAAATAGTTGGTGATATATATTTTTTTCATTTCATGTTGATGTTCTATTGCTTTTGTATGTGTGTGTATACTTCGTGGGTGCGTGTCTTTGTCACCATCATCATCGCCATTTGTCTAATTGTCACCTTGTCATTACCGGCACCGGTCACTGTCTCTCCTCCTCCGTCTTTGACAACATTACCATCCTCAGCATCTTCAGCATTTATTGGTATCATCGACTTCCTCATCCTTCTTCATCACCACCCAACTCTACCTTCACTTTTTGCCAGCTATCTTCTTAACTGAAACCATTCGCCTCAGATTAGCGGTGTCGTCCTCTGGAGTGATTATTAGACTACCTTGTTACTCTTCTTGTTGTATAAAAATTAAAGGAAAATATCACTCTTATGAAATAACAAAACTGTAAAATTGCATTACTGTCGTGGTGACTATACTTAGACAAGGACAGAAACACAAAACACTTGCTATGAACTTTTATGCGCTGAAGCCTCCCTCTTGGTTTTTGAATAGCTGTGAGTATATTTATTTATCAACTTTATCAAAACAAAAAAAAATTGTCTATCAATTCAATTTCAATCAAACATGGTAACAATTTGCACTGTAAATCAAGAATCATACAACATACCCATACATTATTTGCTCGTTCTCGGGCAATAATAAAAAAGCCATCAATCCTTTTTTTGTGATGAGAACAAAAAGAGCTCAGTGTATAATATTCAATTTTTCTTCTTTTCTTTTTTTTAAATTGGCGCTTGAGTTTGAAATTTATTTTCAATGACCCAGACAAACAGCAAATCTGGCTGTAGTGAAAACACGATTCGAGTCTACGAAAATGTAGAAAATGGGTTCGCGGCTTTTAGTTGAGCATTTCCCTGATTTGATTGAGGCCGTGGTAGTGTTTTCGATAAAACGGGCTGTAGTCATAAATTTGTATAAAAAAACCATTTACACTCTCCAAATTATAAGTAGTACGTTAAAGAATTTCGTTTCATCTGCATACGAAAATTAGGGTTCGGTTTTGGGCGGGATTTATAAATTAATCATTAGAATTATTATTGATTTTCAATTGTTTCTAGTTGTCTATGAATAATTTGGTTGGTAATTTTTATTTTTTCTCACAACTTTAGTCTATAATAATTTTGTGATGTAATAAAGTACAGCATAAAGGAGTGAAAGTAGTTTCATAAATTTGTTGACATTAAAACTCAAACTAGAATTTATTAATTATTTATTAGTTGTTACCACAAAACCAGAGTTAGACACATTGTTTTCTTTATCACGGTAGAAGTGTATTACATTAAAGTTTTAATATTCAGTCTGCCTGTTTTTGGTGGTGTGGTGCATAAACTAAACACGTACGAATGTATATATTACCTAGTTAGAAAACCATGCATCTTTTTTTGCCATATGATGAGAAGAAATGTTACATTTTTAATATATTTTTTCCACAAAACTGAAACACTTCAAACTTGCATCATAATAATCATGATGATGATCAATAATATTACTAGCGACCGTAGCTGTATTTTGATATTCTACAAACCCGACCATCACATACGACGTGTAGCAAAACCAGAATAGAACCCCGCCTGTTCGCCTGTTGTCTTCACATTGAAAAAGAAGGAAAAGTTGGTTTTGTTTCTTAATTAAAATCAATACACAACACACAACACTCTAAACATTATTTTGTGGTGTTTTGTGGAATTTCATATACATGTACAGTGCAGAATATAATATTATATTTGATCAATACACATTTTATTTCCGTTTTATTATTATCATGATCATGAGTAGCATAAAAATAGGTCATCAACAGTTGTTGTTGAGTATATGTTTCAGCTTGTGATAATAATTCACACAATTTAATAAGCGTGTGCATACACAAAAATAAACACAAGGACGACAGAAAAAAAGAAGGGTTTTCATGTGCTGTGTACGTAAAGCAAAAAAGAAGCATTATAGCATTTAAGTAGATATAACCTCAAATGGTTTTGTATTTTTTTTATTTGTTAAGTGTAATTGTGTTTTTTTGTATTTCTTCAACAGACAAATCCGTAGCTATGGAAGGTGCTACCCTCAACGGACTGACCCAAGTGACGTTGGAGAATGGGCTGAGTGCAATTCACGGAGCTGGAGACGACAACTCTGCCAGATCATCGCCCAGCGTGGGCAACACCACTGCGTCCAACGGGAGTGTGTCTGGTTACGAAAACAAGCTCTTTGTGGGTGGTCTCAGTTGGCAAACCACACCGGAAAAACTGAGAGACTATTTCTCCCAATTTGGGGCTGTCACAGATGTCCTAGTCATGAAGGATCCGATTACACAGGTACAATACTCCACTCACACACAAATATTTTCATACATGCCTACTATTCCATTCTTCTCTTTTTGGCTTACCCCTTTCTTTCATCCTTTTCTACTTATTTCCTTACGCTGTCATTTTGATCATCATGTCATTCGAGTTGAATTGCATTCTGAATTCCTTCTTTCTGAATAAATTGACGTGGGTTTGTTCCTCTCACTGCCACCAGGGCACACTGGAAAAAAGTTATAAAATTTAGACACAAAAAATAGGCGGTACTACTGATTCTGATTTGTGATTTATTTAAAGAAAAAGAATGACAAATGGGAAAAGGTAGTAGAGAGGTGGTCTGGTATCTCTTTCTCTCTCTCTCGCTATCTGTCTCTATCCATGTCCCTTTTCCCATTTTCTAAACAAGAAAATAAGAAAGAAAGGAATATAAAAGAAGAAAACACTACACAAGGTTTATTTATTTTAGTGACACTATTCCCTGCGGCGCCTGTTTTCTTTTGGTAAATCTGTGAGTTTTTAAGGTTTACTGGAGTTTTTTTTACTCCCATTTACTCAGCTCCATGATCTTATATGGGTGTATATACATATATGTATGTCTATGCCATTTGTCCTTCCCATTCATGGTTTTGTGTATTCCGGATTTCATGTAATGGATTAAAATTTTGCTCGTTTTAAGATGGAAATGAGAATGGGACTAATTCTACTTAAAATGCAGAAACGTACAACAATCCTTTCAGGTTTTACATTTACCTATTTACATTTTGTTGTCTTCATCATCAAAAGACACCTCTCACTTCAGCTACTTCCCATTAACAAAAACAAATACAACAACAACAATAGCCATAAAGTAAATTAAAGATGGAGGCTAAGAAATATGACATAAATAGTTAAATGCACCATCCATCACCAACATCTTCAGTTGCAACACCAACAGTTGCAATATTGCGGCAATGCCCCGCTTATATCGAAATTTCGCAATACCATTTACCATTTGACGGTTACATCATCGCCATCCTTTCCCATTGTATTATTTGCTCAGAGAGTTGGGAGAAAAGCTGATGATAAAGATAACAAAGTGCGGTTAGAAGACCATAATATGGCATGATTTTCTACGGTTGGGGTTTTAAGCCCTAATCTCAAATATTTGCAATTTGTACGCTCTCACTCTCGCTTACTTGGGTACGCTACGTGTTTGTCGTCGCTCTCTTTTTGAAAATTAAAAGTTCTCATTCCCACTCTCCTTACCACCGCCACCATCTCCCTGCCATGTTTTCATTAATCATCATCAGCACGAATATCATCTCTCTACAGAGATGAATCTACATAGCTGCTGCTGGTGGTGATGGTGGTGGTTGGGTTGATGAAAATGTTGGATAATATTTGGGGATAATCCAAACAACTGGAAATCTGCATCCCTATTCAAACGTAGCTCTCACACCTCCGGAAATGTAAAGAAAAAGGGTTTAAATCCATTCATATTTAAAAGGATATTATAATATGAAATATGAAAATGTAGCCGCTCTTGCATGTTGTATGCAATATGCAGGACTACTATATATTATCATGTAAGTATAATGACAAGTAAGTATCATCAAGTCAATCTAGTATATTTTAACCTCCTTTCAATTTCATTATCCTCATCCCCGTGTAAAAAAAATGCATGGTATCAAAAGAACCGCCGCCGTCCCAGTATTAGCGTGCGCTAAAGGGTATTACTTACATTAATCAACTACCTATATATGCTCATGTGAGTCATGAGTGTGTGTTTACGGATCTCGTATCTTCAAAACAAATTTTGGTTGATCCATCCTCACGATATCCAACCATCCGTCTGCATATACGTGCCTCCTTTTTGACTATATCCACTTCCGACCTCCCAAACTGTTTACATATTGTTAGCGTACAGACGATTACTTTCTTTCGTAGCCACTTGATTATACCATTTGAATGGACAACATCCTTACTTCCCATCCAACTTGGCAGACAAGCCAGTGTATAGTAGTCACAGTTCACAGTCACACACAATAAAAGTGAAAGATAGCTTGAATAAGTTGCTTTTTGATAGTGGCGGTGGAGTGGAGAAGTTGGAGGAAGTACAGGTTGAATTATATTTTCATGAGGGAAACGTCTTCTTCTTTTTATTATCATTAGACGACCTCATCCATCCAATTTCTTCCTTGTTTGTTTTTCTCTTCATCTCTCTCTCTCTTTCTCTTACCCTCGCTCTTACTCCGAAAACCAGCAAGTTGAGTGTGTATCACGTCACGTTAGTAATTTTCTGAGAAAAGTGTGCCCTGGCATGCCATGCCATCCAAAATCCAAAAGGCTTTACTTTTACTTGCCGTCCTGCTCCATGCTGGATTATTTCTTTTCTTGCCTCTACTAAACTGTAATTGTGTCGATTTCCACTACTCACTTCACTCTATATATCCTTTTTTATGGAGTGTGTGAGAAGTGGATATATTTCTCTCTCCGCTTTATTTTTGCCCAGCAGAGAAAAAGGTCGTTAAATTTTCCAACAACTTGTGTACTATATATAGTGTCTATCCATATGTGTTTATTTTTCACTAACACACTTCTTTTCTCCTCATTTACTTGAATAAAAACTACAAAAAAACACACCATCATCGGGATAATAATGGGCAGAACCAGACAAGATGACTGGATGCTGCTGGCTTCTATGACTTAAACATTATAACGACCAGGTTATCTGTTAGCCAGTTTTTCTTTTACTTACGGCTCTCTTTATATGTGGAATAAATCAACTTTGTGTAATAACTATGTGTTTTCTTTCACGATTTTTTTCATATCGTCTTCACTTTCTTCCTTTTCCATCATAATAACTATGAATTTTGATGCTATTAATGTCCTGGGCTGTCCTGATCTGATGTTCCCATTATCAACCTTAAAATACTGAAAAGTTGCCTTAGACATTCAATATGAATGACTGAGCGTCACTTTTCATATTCCTTCCAACTTTTTCTATATTTCTCCGCATCTGAGCTTAATAATTTTGACGGCAAGGGGCAAAAAGTGTGTGGGCAAAGGACACAGTTGTCTGATGTATGGTCATATAGACAGATTACCAACTTGTAATATCACACAACCTTTGGGCAAAAAAAATTGCCCTTTGTATATCCAAAATTTCCCCCTTGTTTTTTATAAAGGTAACGTTATTTGTGCAAGTCAAGTGGATGGATGCATCAATATAAAATGATAATGATCTGAGTGATTTAAAAAAACATTTGCCTGTCCAACTTACAAAAAAAGCGGTTACTACGTTTGATTGATTACTCTGCTCTTCTTGAGTTAAATTTATTGGAAGAAAGTATCAGAGTGACATGGCTTTTGCAAGTTTTAGCGTTCTGTTTGATAAAGAAACAGAGTATTTTTCTTATGGTCTGCTTAAGTCGGAATTATTTCCATTGAAACATAGCCAGAGAGTTAGGGGATCTCATTTGTTCAATTTAATTTGATATCAAAAACGGCTTCTTGTGACCTCTCGTGTTATAGGCTCCTTTAGAAAATGGAATGACATGGAATTTTTAGGCAAGCCAATACGTAAGAAAAAATATGGCCGCGATCATCCTCTCTTCCCCTTCAACAAAAAAAACAACAACAAGTGTACATATGAAAGGTATTAACTAATATCTACATACTGAGGTATATAGGTATGCATAACATGTGTCTACCTTGCAACTATACTAAAACATATATAAAATATATGTGCTATTGTTGTTTTGGATATTTAAACTAAACAAGAAGCATAAAAAAACTTGAGAGACGAGCAACCACATCAAAAAGTAATATGACGTTCACTAGTTTTTTTATGGTGAAAATCCACGTAATAATCACTCTCTCTGGGAAAGCGAACATCTCTTTTTCTTTCCATCTTCCTATTTTTTATACCGGCCTACCTCCTACCTTCCACCTTTTAAAAAGTTTTTTTAACGTTTTGTTAGTTTTCACTGGGAATGGAGTATTTAGAAAACACATTGTACATAAGTAGTAGCATAATATTACCGAGTATTTTTTGAATTTGGAGAGGGAAACAATGTGAATGTAAAAATGTTGAGTACACGAAACATACATGGCTTGGATTTTTTTTTGGCAAAGCAGCAATGGCATGGCATGCATGCATGGATGCATGCTTGCTTGCCAGCCACAGAGAACAGAAGGAAAAAATTCCAGGGGAAAAATATGGGAGTTTATACCTCTGTTGTAAAAGCATATCATTTAGACGGATTTACCACTACACCCGTTTTACAAACCACACATAATGCCACCAAACAACGCCACTCTACCACCATCACTCCCTATCATAGCGAGATAGAAAGATGTATATCAACAAAAAAAAATCTTATACTGTTGCTGCAGGTTCTTTTCTTTCCAATTTTTTATTTACACTTTGTAACATCATGGCAAAAAATATTTATGTATTCCCATATTATAGTAAAGCCATATATATGTAAAAAAGATATATATATATATATTGAAATTATATATATTTAAAATTAAATGCATGTACTTTTTTTCTTGTTCTTTGCAGAGAAGCCGTGGGTTCGGTTTCATCACATTCAATGATCCTGGAACCGTACCCAGAGTTTTGGGAGTTCCTGTACACATGCTGGATGGGAAACGAATTGACCCTAAGCATGCAACACCTAGGTCAAAATCTGGGTAAGCCATCACTAAAACGCTATATACCTATACACAACTTTCTCACTACTACTGTGTGTATTATGTATACAATAAAATATGTTTTAATATACAAAGCTCAGCTTTAAACAACAATTCATAGTAAAAATTGTATACAAATAGGTATAGATGTATGCAGGTGTACACAACATGCTTCTTTTTTTAAATAAAGAAAAGAACATTTTTACTCCGCTAAGCTTTAAAAGGTAGATGGATACTTTGTCCGCGTGTGTTTGTGTGAAGCCAGGCTAGTACGTAAAGTACATAAAGAATGAAAAAAAGCTTTTAGACATTTTTTTATTCATTTGTTTGCGGATGACTGCATTTCCCGTTTGTTCAATGAATGCTCCTCGTCGTCTTGTTCGTTTTTTTTTGGTGTGTAATGCATAGTTATACATGCATGTATGTATGTATGAGTGTGTGTGCTTGGTTTAGTTTTTTTGTGATATTCGTGGACTTACATTTTTTGGTGACTCTTTTTTTACTTGTAATGTTGCTCTGCTGTTGTAACGTGGTTTTTACTTGGTTTGTAATAAAAGAAATATTTTTTATGCTTTTTTCCTGTCCTTCGCCTTATTTAAAAAAAATAAGGAAAAGTTTCATTTTTATAGTTTATTTTGCATTTTTTATACTTTCTTCAAGTCCTTTTACCATGGTTATTATTATTTCGTGGAGTTTTAAAAGTGCTCTTGTATGTATGTTTTAGAACCATGTATGTATTTTTTTGTGTCTCTCCAACCAAACTTGTTAGTGGGATTGCTCTTTTGTTATTTTTGTTTATCATGTTTTTATATGCCAAAGTCTTTCTCTTTTAGCATGAAAAATAAACTTAAGATATTTGCTTTATATTCATCCTGATTTTTTAAAGGGAATTTTGAATTTTTTTGTTAAGTGGGTAATATTTTAGTACATATCACTCTTTTATTGTGAATCCGCCGGAGCATCATCCATTCTTATGGACCGACACACATCAGCGCGACATTTAAAATAATAACAAGACCGAACATTTTTTTTTAATAAATTACAATTTTTCCTTTTGTTACTACCATTGATCTTGTCCCTTTGGGGTTTATTTTTATTTATTTTTTGTATTAACATTATTACCTCTTCAAATGTTAAATACAAAAGCTTTTCCCCCTCTTTTCTCTTCTCATTCTTTTCTGCTTCTGTTACACTTGTTTACTTATTTTATGATTTTGATATAAGGCCACGGGTAAAAAAAATGTTTTCTTTAATTTATTATTATTTTTGAGAGTCAAAAGTAATCTTCATAAATCATGATAAAAGGCGTCAACAACAGCATAGCACACAACATGACTGCTTTTTTATATTTAGTAATCCTACTATAGTTGCTATACCACTAATACAACCACAATCACCACACATTTTCATAATTGCACTTTTCATTATGTCTCAACAAAGCATCAAGAATCTAATACACGTGACGACGACGGTGTTGTTGATTAGCATGTTTTCATTTCTCAAAAAGAAAGGAAAAACATGAGAAAAAGTGGCCAACTTTGGTTTGACATTTTGCTACTGACATGCATGACATATAGCATCGCGGCCACAACACAGATTATTTCTGGGTAAAATACTATTTGTTGGTGCAATAATTAAAAAGAGAGCTAACTAAAGAAAGTGCGGAAATGGCTAGGTATATGGCAGCGTAGTATATAGCGGCGTGGGACACACTCTCTCTCTCTCTATTCATTACACATTTTTGTTGCCAACCTACGCACACCGCACATATTGCATTCTTAGTATCCATCCTTCCCTTTTCTTGGTTCTCCAACCAACTTTTCTCCCTGCTAACTTTTTTTTCTTTCTTTCTTGGCTTGACTTGACTTGGTTTTGTCGGTCCGGCCATATGGTGGAATATAAATGATAATGAAGTGACTTGACTTTGCTGCTGTGGTGCTAGTTTTAGCAAGAAGAAAAGCCTCTAAAAAATGTTGGGATGCTATTACTCTGTTTTAAGAAGAAGGAGAAGAACAAGTGGTGGAGATATGGTGTAAGTAGTGTACATGCTCAAAGTATAGTGGAGCAGCAATAAGTGGAATGGCATTAGTTGAGCAATGAAGTAGTGAGTAAAAGTGCTCTCCCTCTCCATAGTACACTCTTGTCATAAACTCCATCTTGTGAACTCTATAATAACACAGCATGGGAGGAAGGGTATACGTATATTATATACCTATATCTAAGTATCCTAAGATGCGGATGATGATGATGACGATAAACCAAACAACTTGTTCATCTTTTTCCACCACCCAGCAGAAAAGTGTATAAGTGCGTTTATTTATTTGTCTGTCTGTTCCCCTGTCCTTACCTTTTATGCAATATATTATGTAACTTTATATTTTATTCATTTTGGTAACTGCCAGAGAGAAAGAGGAGAGGAACAAAAATGGTTTCCCTTGCTGCACCGCATCGCATAAATATATATATGTGTGTGTGCTGGTGCGCTATATATATATACATAACTATAGGCTTGACTGGTTCCTTATCATGTCAATCATAAGACAGTATTAATTGCTTATTATATATAACTACCGGGCTCTTGCGGACAGACTCTGAGAGAGTATGAAAAAAGTATATAAAGCAATTTGGGATCTTTGATATTATAAGTGAAAGCAGTAAATGGGGGCTATACATATTTCAGCACCGCGGTGTTGGTTGGTCTTTTATTTATGAAAAATGTACTTTTCTTCATCCACAAGCACCTATGTTTGTAGTATCCACCACCACCAGAGCTACACAAGAGATGGTGATGATAAAGGCAGCAAAAAAAAGAGTCCAGTCAACGAATGTATTATTATTATTATTATTATTTCTCATTCTACTTTTTACTTCTTCTTGTTCCCCCTCTGCTGTTTATGAAGTTATCTTGTTGAGCCGTGAGTAGGACAGAAGAGGATCGAGAACAACTTTTGTAGTTTTTAACTTTCTTTTACCCTTTTTCATGAGCTCTCATTCACAGCTTTTTCGTCTTGTTCTTGTACTTTGGTGGTTGAGTGGGCTGTGAACCCATAAGGCGTGTTTTTCGAATTATCAACTCAAATATATTTGCCTTGTACTACTCTCCACTCACATAGTCTACTTCCATCAACTCTTTTCATATGCTATATATATATATATATCTTCAGATATAATCACTTGTGCATACGCACCTAAGTACACATGTTCAAATGGATTTATGATCACTCACGGAATTTGTGATTTCATAAATCAACAGACAAGAAGCAGCAGCAGACTAACATTTAAAAAAAAAACTCTGGGTGAAACACACGCGCTGTTTAGATTTTGAGAAATTTGAAGGTAGACATGGTTGTTGCGTATTCCGTCCGAGTTGCACCGGATATCGATACTTTAAGTATGTGAAAGTATACAGCTAGGTCTCGTGAAAGAAAGAAATGGCGTCTCGGGCACTCACTACAAAAACTATTATATTATTTTGATCTTACAAAGAAGGTATACGCGCCTTAAAAAAATCTTATAGCACTTTATAATGATCTGTGTGAGTATGATGGCTCTCCTTCTCAACTTGGAACTTGGAATGATGACGATGAAGAAGCTGAGAAAAGTCAAAGCTTTTCATATTTTTCATTTTATCCTCTTTCTTATAACCACCCTTACAAATTTTCCCACATTCTTTATCCCTTAGACATCTTCTAAAAGACGTTCACTAAAAGGGAAGTTGTTCTTTGGATAATGGACTAGTCCAAGTGCAGCAGGAAAAGAAAAGATCTTTTTTTACTTGGCACTTTAGCTGGGTGCGTATTTACTAAGACGTGTATTTATTTAGGCAACTTATCATGAAAATAATAATATTAAGACAAGAAAGGTCCACAGAGCAGTTTGCTGCTGCTTCTGCTTATGCTGTTGTTGTAGAAATGAGCTTAAAAAACATGGGAAAGAGGTACAAGGAAAAGTTAGACAAATAGAGAAGCACGACGGTGCACGTATATCCATTTCACGTGGCACGAACGAAAATTAAAAAGTGGAAAGAGCAATGTTCTTTTTTTTCTTCTGTGGGCAATCAAAGTGAGTTTCTCAACTTCAAACTTTACCAGGCTTCTAATTTTGCCCGGCTTTTTAATATTTAAATAAATGAGTAAAAAGATGGAAGAAGCGAAAGATGTGTGTGTGTGCGTGTGTGTGAGTGTAAATGAAAACAAAGTGATGAACAAAAAATGAAAAGGGTAAAGTGGAATATCGTGCACCTCATTATTCTTTTACGTTTTCAATCTACATCTGCTTTTGGCCATCTACTTTGCGGAACGAATAGAATTGAATCGAATGAACAGATGACTTGACTACGTGCACTTGTATTAATTCTGTATATGTGTACAATACAATGCTTTTAACTACCCTTCTTTAAGAACAATGCATTGGCAACTATGCCGTCAATGTCTATAATCATCTTATTCGTCTGCTGGCCTTTATTATTGTTGCTTTGCCGATTTTCCGGATGGAGGGAGATTTAAAAAGAGAAAAAGGTCTGTCTGTCAATCTGCAAATGATTAGATTCGTCGTAAAGTCGCAACTTTGCTAAAAAGAAAGAAATTGGCCGATAACCGTAATAAAATGTTAGCATGGTCATTACTATTTATGTTGATCTACGTATTTTCAATATGCCTGGTGGTTGATTATTATGGCACCAACATGCAACATACATGTATTTACGTATTCTTTTTCACTGCTTCTCGGAACATTAATATAATTAAAGGTATAAATCTCTGGAAAAAACGAGAATGAAATCCATGTTATTATTTTTTTTACATATGATTAAATATAATGTTATTTGAGGGACAAAATTTTATTGATTTCCTTCCACTTAAAAAATCTCAAAATATCCTCTTATGTTAATACATGTGAGATTATAATCAGATCAAGAGGAAGGAGAGGAACAAGTTTTTTGTAAGATATTTTAGTTGTGGGATGAAATACAAGGAAAGATGGAATCCAACAGGAGGAATCACGAGCAAATAGGTAGGGAAGGGCTAAAGTACAGCAGAGACGCTATTAGTCTCAAGCCAAGTCAGTCAGTCAAGTCGTCAACAACTCGTCAGCGAAAATTCGTTCAAGTGAAAGTGATTTGGTTGAAACTTTTCCCTGAAAATGTTCCTTGCTGGTTGGTAGTAGGCAACTCCTCAGTTCAATACATTACATTCTTGTTAGTATCAGGTCTTTACGCTCCCTTGCTACTCCTGCAATTGATGATCATGATCATGACGATGATGATGATTGTGGTGGTGGTGAAAGAGATGCTTTGTGTGTTTTTTGGTGGTTGTACACAGTTTGTAGTAAATGAAAATGAACACACACAAAAAACCAGGCTGTATGTAATTTTATGTGATTCTAGAAGGTGGTTAGGCTAAGTTGGTAGATGATTTTTTTCTCTATGATTTTTGCTTAAACAAGTTTGCTTGCCAAAAATCTGTTTTTATTTAACAAGACTTCTACACATTTTATGCTTATAGACAAGAGGGTAAATCATCACATAGAGGGAGGGGGAATATAAAGAAGAAAAAAAGAGCTTTGATTGGGTTATGTATGTGCATTGATGTGTGCTAGAGTAAAAAAAAGAGTTTAGAGTTAAATAGGCTATAATGTATGTTTGTAAAGACTATTTTTAAGAGAATAAACATATAAACATGGATATTAGAAAAATGTGTGTTGGTAGGAATGTAATATGCAAATTCATGACTTTTATAAATGTTCTTTCACTTTTAATCAAGGTCCAATAAAACGAAAAAGGTATTCGTTGGTGGTGTGAGTCAGGAAACGTCGGTGGAGGAGGTGAAAGCCTATTTCTCCCAATTTGGCAAGGTAAGCCTTCATTTCATTTCATTTCATACTACAAAACATACACACACAAAAAAAACATCATCTTTCCTTCCTTACAACAACCCAAAAACTTCCCATTTTATACTGTGAGTTGGTTTGTTGTGTGGTGGGAGCGGTGGTGGTGGTAGTATTGGTGTGGCGATGATAAAATAATGGTACGACGGTGTACCGACGCAGACCGTGTAGCCAGAAGAAGAGAGAAGGAAACTATATAATAGTTGTGGTGGTGGTAAAAACCATAATAATAATAATAATCAATGTTTTTTCTACTTTTTCATGGGGCACTATAATATATTCAAAATATGTATCTATCACAAAAATATTCCTATCTAAATAAATATATTTGCTAAGTCTACTATAACAATAGGGTGTTTTTTAACACAATAGGTGCCCTTTTGTTATAGTAGACACATAAGTACATAAGCATATTATATTTCTCAGTGGACATAGGTATATACATATATGTATATAGAACAGTATATATTTATCTATTTATAACTTTATACAAAAAAACACTGTATAGTAGCCTCTTTGCCCGTTTTGTTTCAAGAGGGAAAGTAAACAGTAGAGAAAAAGAAAAAACAGGCTGTATGTACATAACACGCTAAGCGGTTTGGGGAATTGAAATTGTTTAAATCCCAAATTTACATATGACATTAAATAAATATATAGTCTTATAGTTATACAACTTAGTCTTAGACAAATATCGTGCATTTTTAAATATAAATTTTCAACAGATTTTCTTTTCTCTTCCAAGTGGTTTCATTAAGAAGAAGAATTGAGAACCCCATTTTTATGCAGACAATGTCATTTTCATGTGAAACGCAAAATGAATTTGTTTTTCTGTTTCACATAATTTCTCCAAGAAACTTTGGCTGTTATTGTGTCGGATGCAAAGGACAAAGTAAAAGACACGAGAAAAAAAGTTGTGTCTTTTCCTTATTGTGTGTGTTTGGGTTAACTTGCAATATTAACAATTTAAGGGTGTGCTGTAGCGATTGTACAAAAGAAAAAAAAGAAAAAAAACTGAAGTTACAACAAGTTGAATTGAAAGTTTTTAACGTGATATCTTCCAATCCTTCTCCAATGCACGTTTAAAACACACTCCAAGTAAAATTGTTTTATATTCGTCTCATGTCGCTACTACTGACGTGGTTCTACAAGAGCTCATCCCAATTTGCATTATTTCCAGTAAACCGTTTTTATGATTGAGCAGAGAAATTCTTGGATGTGTCTTAAGTATTTTGTCTTATTTTGTGTGGCGTGTTTTTTAAACAAATATTACTTGTTGTGGAGGAGGGGGAGGACGGGAAAAGAATAGACAAAATGATACTATGAACAACTATAAAGTTTTTTTTTAAAAAAAAGGTCCTTGGATAATAATTGTTTCCATGAATAAATAACATTTCACTCAAATGACAAAAGTGTTCTGCTCTTATTCCGACTACTACAGCTACTATTTTTTAAGGCGTTTTATCCTTTTTTCATCTTCATCCACTTCTACTTGTATTTACCACACACACATACAAAGTTGTCTAATACTTCCGTTGTGTCTCGAGTGGTAGTGGTGATCTCTCTTTTTATAAATACTCTAAAGTCTCTCTCTGATGGAGAGTGAGTGAGATCAAGTAAGTAGGTTTTTTTACATATTAAAATACCACTGTCACCGAAAAATGGAGTGAAAGGGAAATAAGAGGAATGAAAAGAATAAGGAAGCAAAAAAAAGTGGAATTTTATTTATTTACATAAAGTAAAGAAAAACAAGGAAGAGATGAAGATGAAAAAATGGCGTGTTTCCTCTTTATTTCTTATATTTCTTGTCTAGAAAATCTAAAATAGGAACCGGGATTATAATACGTTAAAAAATAATAAAAGAATTTATTACCGGAATTATTTCTTATATTTCTTGATATTTTTATTATTACTACTACGACCATCACCGTCACCTTCAACGCTGCTGCCACTACTGTCACAAGTGTGGGAATTTTTCCCGTCGTCCTGATTCATTCCTTGTGTGGTATTTAGAAAGCTTGCTACTCTTGTTGTTATTGTTATTAATATAAATTTCATTATTTTTATTTGTGTGTGTGTGTACATGTAGGTTGAAGAAGCCGTGATGCTAATGGATCAGCAGACAAAGCGACACCGGGGCTTTGGATTTGTGACGTTCGAGTCGGAGGACGTTGTCGACAGGATATGTGAAATCCATTTCCATACAATCAAAGGGAAAAAGGTAGGGGAAAAGAAATAAAGAAATAAAATAATGCAAAAAAAGTAAATTGAATAGGTATATATTTATATAGTGCACATGTGAAGTTAGCTAGAACAGAGAAAATTACCAAGAAAAAAATATCCCCTCATTGCTGTCTCTCAACCCTTTGGTGTGTGTCGTCTCTGTGTGTATCGTGTTGGTATGTCAACCTGGCTGAGAGTGTGTATAGCACACGATAACTTTTAACGTTGATAACGACGATTTGAACTTTATTTTTTCTTCTTTTTCTTTAAAAAAGAAAGAAAGATAGGAGGGATATTACTTTTTTTCTCTTGATATTTTGTTCCTTCAGCCTCTCTCTCTCTGTCTCTCCACTCTTTCCTTTTGTTCTGGTTTTATTTATTCTAAGAATGATTTCCTGCCATTTAGTGGTGCATGGCATAGCCAAAAGGGTCATTTAATATCTTAAATCCCAGGGAGAGAACTGCAAAAGATTATATCCTTTTTTCCTCTCCTTTCCTTCTTGTTCTCATCTCACTCAGTCAGAAAAAGGGAAGCGAAGAAAAATGGAATGGGATAGAAGGGAAGCAAAGCAGGAAATCACCTGTACTGCTGAGGATCTAACTGTGTGTGTGTGTGCTTAAGAAAGAGAGAGAGAGAGCGCGAGAGAACGTTTACCACTTTTTTGCTCTTTGATACGAGTATAAAACAAGCAAGTGGGATACTTATATGAAGAAAGAGGTGGAGGGAGGGAGGGAGGGTAAGAGGTAGAAAATGACAATAATAAAAATGGTAATGTTTGCTGTTGACAGGTATGGATAGATGTATGTTTGTGGTAAATAGGGATTTTCTTTATGGGCTTTTCCTTTGGTGTAGCAAATAAAATGGGAGGAAGGATTTTATTTTACTTTTTTTTCTCTGATGGAAAGATCATCAGG
The DNA here is from genome assembly GCA_027744595.1 of Paronellides praefectus. Taxonomy (NCBI): domain Eukaryota; kingdom Metazoa; phylum Arthropoda; class Collembola; order Entomobryomorpha; family Paronellidae; genus Paronellides; species Paronellides praefectus. The sequence goes on along the minus strand of JAITYZ010001473.1, from coordinate 2,694 downwards.
ATGTTGTTGATACTGAAAATGATGATGATGATAATCAAAGAAATAAAAGTTGCTCGACCAGATCAACAAAAGTATCAAAAGTATAAATATTTCTTATTGAAAAGTCAGCTGATTGAATTTGATTTTTTTAAACGTAAATATTAAAAAAGGAAGTTCTGCTTCAAAATTTGAAAATTAAATTTTATTACATTTATTTCACAGAACTGAGACATGCATTGTTTTCCCTACATATCCTATAATGTATCAATTATTCCTGCCACTCTATAATAAAAAACACAACTTTCATATCAGCAGTTTTTTCACATTCTATACTAGTTTATTACTATTTTTATTATTATTTACATAGACAGGTTCGACATTTTGCCCCTTTTTGAGTGATTACCGTGTAATGCCATGACATAATGATACATTATAGGTATGTACGTACATGTCATGGGATGACAGGACTCGTTACCTTCAATATTCATTTATATGCGTCTTTAAAATAATTTGAAAGATTTTGTTTAGGATTTTTTTTCTTTGAGTATTTTTTGTACTATGCTTTATTAATGCACTTGCCATATGCAGCAATGCTCCAAAACTCACAAATAATGTATGTTTCTCATTAACTTTCAAAAACATATATTTTTTTCAAACTTTCAGCCGAGAATGTAGTTCAAGTTTCTTAAGTATAGCTTGAAATGACAGGAGGGCTGATGAAGGGTTTTACATTTTTCTTGTAACAGTTTGGCGCGCTTTGTTGCAAACATTTCTCGGCTTTCAATTTAAACAAGAAACATATTAGTAATCCAACGTCAGATCAAAGGCTTATTTGAATTGTTGACAGAAAATCCGAAAAAATCTTGTCTCTTATTCCCCACAAATAAACTCTATTGAGCATTTTTTTATCCTTCTTGTTATGCAAACATACTAACAAACTAACAATCCGTTCACCTTTTGACTTTAGATGTGTTTCTATACGAAAACACACACCTTAACTTTGACAAAATACCTATATAACTCTGCATACTACGCCTTCTTTATGCATTTCGTATTCATTTTTCTCCTTTTCTTAAACCAACACCTTTCTCTTTCGAAAAAAACAAAGCGCATTCTTGTTTTATTTTATTTTTATAGTTTATTTGATTGCATACCAAAAGACTGTGTCTTTTTGTATAGTTTTAGTGGTAATTATAACAAGTCTTACAGTCATGTAATTTGGGCATGTAGAGGGGAAGAGAGGGAAAGTGTTTCATTAACTCTCTAAAAAAGAGTCACCAGAGAGACACAAATAAAAAGAATCTGCTCACTAGGGTTATTACTACGATGCTGCCTTTTGGCCCAAATACGTTTTTCTACCAAACGAATTCCGTTGCTTACTGTTTGTAAGCATCCCTTCTGAGAGAAACTAGCTGTGCTTAACTCAACTACTACTATAACTTGTAAATATGTAAGGGACATATTTAGCATTAGAATCCATAAGTAATATTAGCTGAGTTTTTAAGACGAGAAAGGGGAAAAAATGCTAAGACGACAACTGCAGAAATTCCCTCGTCAATGAAAAGTTTTTTGTTTGTAGTCTTTTCTTCTTTTCTCTTTCTTCTTCTTATTCTCTCTCTCTTTCTCCTTCTCTCTGTGTCTCGAAAAAAGCAACTTAAAAAGGAAAACTGTAAGTTTTTGTGTAAGCTTGTAAAAAAGCTCACAACGGCACAACGCGAGCCGAGGACCTTCTTCCACCACTTTTGCCTACTGTGGCTGATAGGAAGTACGAGCACACACATAAAAAAAATGAAAAAAAGAATTGTTTATTGTATAAAGCGTTTATTGTACAAAGCGTTTTTTGCATGGAGCGGTTTTTGTTCATGGAGCGCTTTTTGTATCGAGCGTTTAACGCCGGGACCCACTGTGGCTGATAGGAAGTACGAGCACACACATAAAAAAAATGAAAAAAAGAATTATATTATTTGGTGTAAGTAGTAGGTAGTCAATGTTCTGATGTCGTTCCAGTCAAGTAGAAAAATAAAAAGAGGAAAAAATTAATGAGTTTTCTTTCTTTCTCCGAAAAAAATATCCACACGACGGATAAAAAAAAATACCTACCTGCACAGTGTTACAAATCACACAAATACACACAAACAAAACGACATGCAGAAATTTTTAGAGAGGTGGAATTTTTATTTTATTGTGTTATTCTTTTTCGTTGGAGGTTGGCATGGTAGTCAAGATATAATACAAAAAAACAAAAGCTATAGCAAAAAAATAATATGTATATAAAAGTAATAACAATAATGCGTTTTTTTGTCATTCTTTTTCATGTCGTCATCATAAATCTAAAAAAGGTGGAATGCAAGAAGGCTCAACCCAAGGAAACAGTAGCCAGCTTGAATCTTCTCGCGAAACGAATGGTTCTTCCGCTTTCGGCAGCCTCCACATTGGCAGCCCAAGGTTAGTTCAACAACAAATAATAATAAATAGTCTGTAAATAAAGTAAGAGAGTACGGGAATTAAGGACAAAATGTGTTTACCACAAGAAATAATTTTCCTTTTTCTGGACCAGAATTTGGTAAACTCTGTTCTACGACCTGACTCTTTGGCTGACAAGGATTGTACATAAGGAGCGCAATCAGAACTGCTTCGAAAAGTATGCTTACCTACGTATTTTTATGCGTAAAATTTAATGGTGACCACCAAATGCCCGAATGCCCACCTCGGGTG